>JARJDX010002410.1:0-10454 GCA_030264735.1 Gymnusa sp. GC000175
ATGTGTACGAAAATAGAAAAAAAAACATTTTGTTTCCGTGTAAACTTCAAACGACTATGTGAGCTTTTGTAAAGAACGCTTTCAAAATTAAAATGAGTTATTTCAGGGGTTAAAAGACCACCCTAAATTGCGTGACCACACACACATTCCAGGTATAAAAAGTGCAGTCATTTTTCAGCACAGGGTGAAAGAGAGTAATTTTATACAAAGACAAATTTTCGCGCATTACTTATTTCAATTCCCTTTCACTTGCGCCAACATTTTAATAAATGTCCTTATGAAACTTTTCGTTTCAACTGAAAATATAAAAAAGGGCCAATTTATATATTCGAATGGAATAAAAGGTTTTCGAAATATTAAACTTTTATAAAGTACCAACTGCAATTATTTCTTCACGCCAATTTTATTTTGTGCTGAATAATATTATTCCTACATTATAATAAATAGACGAAGTTTCGATCAGATGAATTCAATTCAATTAATTTAAATTTCTGCGCATTGATCTGATCGGCAGTTTATGTTAATTATAATCAGCATGTGGATTTGATTAATGTAGCAAACTAGTTATAATTTTGGTATTGCAATTTAGTTATAATAACAATGATTTAATAATTAAAATGGATAATGGGCTTTGGGCAGACGAAAAAAATGTTAAATGAACATATAACGAAATTAAATTAGAAACATAATTCCATATTAGTTTCAGTCGAACCGTCTCAGAATTAATGCATTTTAACTAATTACCTGAACGTAACACGGAAGTGTATAGAGATGAATATGATTTATATATGTGCTAGGTGAAGTTATTAAAAGTCAATTTTGGATGTGCGCTTCTCAGCCACGAGTCGAAATATATCATTAATTATCCTTATTTTTATCTTATTATTCAGCATTTGTATTGAACGTGTGAAATATAATATCCATTAACAAGTAATGTCATCAGAACATAATTAAAACTAATTTAGATACACCTCTGGGGTAGAGAATTTATTATTGTTCGTTGATTAATCTCGACTAAAAGTACAGACTGAAACTTATATTAGTCGATTTAGTTTTTGCTTATATTTTAAATAAATAACCCAAACAGACCCAACAGATAAAAACCTAAATGTGATCCAGTAAAATGAAAATGCTTAGAAAACTGCTGCTTTCAATATTCCGGAAAATATACGAAAAATTTGAAAAAAAATATTAAAAACGATTGCTCCCTACGAAATAGGAAATCAAAATGCACTACATATTTATAAATTTAGAGAATGTGCAGATAGAAATGCATATGAATACAGGAGTACACAAACAATCTGAAAAAGTTATTAGATGCTTTAATGATTATACATCACACCTCAATTATACATTTTTAAAATGTTACTTTTATTAACAAATTCCCAAAAAAAAAATAATTTCTTTAATTCTTCTTGTTTTTGTTTCTCTTAATATTCAATTAATTTACTTATTTAACCCATTTATAAAAGATTTCTAAATCCATAAAAATTTATTTTCGAAGTGGTGCATGTCTTTGTGTTTGTATGTGTGTGTCTGTCTATTTGTCTGCGTCCTATCTACAACCCAGACGGTTAACTGATCGGCCTGAATGGTTATATTTAAGCTTATAACCAAAATTGGGTGGCCCCAGTGACTCTCGGCTAAAATTCACCAACCGGAAGTGGTAGTTTATTAGTTAGTTAGTTTAAAAAAAACATAATATGTACTTGAAAAATGTTTAGAATTAAATTTGCAAAAATTTCAAAATTTAACAACAGGGTATTTGTTCATTTTTCACTTGAGGCTTTTGATGGTTTTCTACGTTTGAATATATAAAAAGCTACATCTATCTTCTAATTTTAAAATTAAACTAATACCCAATCACTATAAAAATTTATATTTACAATAGAATATTTGGATATTTACTCGAAGCATTTTTTAGTTTACAACGTTGTTGCAAAATGAGATACCAACAATCTGTATTTAAATGTTTTGATTCGATTATTTTGCTTACGGTAAAGTAGGTAAAAAAACTTAATTACCAAGGTTTCTGTCATGGCAATAATACCGATGTTGGAGTATCGATGGTAATTCTTTAAAGCTGGGATTACGGCCATATTTAACGTAAGCGGTATTTTTCTTATTAACATTTCTACTTGTTTGCTCCTCTTTTAACACATACACAGTTTTTCCACACACTTTATAGCCACTAGAGTATTTCTTCTTGAAAATCTATAATAATTATTTCGTACTCAGTCATGCAGTTCGGTAATTTGTAGCAACTGTGAACCTTCATTATACTCTAAATTGCCTCTTTTGGCTTAAAATTTTTCATTTGCCACACACATTTTGGTACTATAATTACTGTCATGATGGCATCTTTGATTAGGTGCTATTTTTTTATTGGGCACAATTAGTAGCATAATATCCACTTCCACTTTCAAAAAAGTTTTTTATAGCAGGGTTGTTCTTATCTTGTCCTTTTTATGATGTAGTAGCTCGATATATATCCAATATATCCAAACTAATACCCAAATAATTTTTCGTTGATATTTTGGTACCTACGTTCTAACCTCTTTCGTCATTCGATAGAGTATTAATTATTCGATAGAGTATTAACTAAAGCTTTTTGATTATCTGTTGGGTAAGTGCTTTAACCTTATATAATAATGTGGAAAAGATGTAGCAATGAAGAATCATGTGCGTTATTCTATTTCAGATCCTAATTTCAGAAAATTGATTTTATTTTTAGTAATATTTCTAACCATTTATTCAACCTGACCTATGTGTTTGTTAACTAGGGTTAACTTTTAGACATTCTTTTGATCTGAAGTTTTGGATACATTTCTAGTTCCGATGATAACACTATAACATAAAAATTCGGTGCGATTTAAAAACTGGAAGTGGTATTAAATGAATTCTACCAATACTTTTTGAATTTATTTACGAAGTAATCACAAATATTTTCGAAAGCGAGGTTTTTGCGGAAATATCCGTTTTCGACTCACCTCATTCAGAAAAAGTTGTTTTCGCAGCGTTGTTTATCTGTGTGTGCCTGACTGTCTGTCTGTGTGTCTATGTACTCCAAACAGACCAGACCGCTAAACTGATTGAAATTGAAATTGAAATTTAAGCTTTAAACAAAAACTTCGTAAAAATTCATCAACCAGAAGTAGTGGTTTATTGGTTAGGTTTTTGGGTTTTTGACAAATATTTCTGACATTATCAAGTTTATAAAAAGTGTACAAAATTGTTTAAAATTAAATTTTTAATTAATTTAAAATTTTAATTTAATTAACATTTTAGTAACTCATCTTCGTTCATTGCTAAGCATTATTTTATTGAAATTATTTTTATCAAGTTGCACAAATATACTGTCATTATAATCAGCTGACTATTAATTAAATAACGTTGTATATCATTTAAAAGGCAGACGTTACTAGCGGGATTATTACCAATGTACATTTCAAGAAAATGAAGTGGCAGAGACATGCTGCCAACCTAATTAGCTAATAATTAATGTAATATAGTTATGTAATGTTTTGTAACGTAACGCATATATTTTAAATTCGTAAATAAAAGTCGTGTGGTGATCATACCTCAATTTTTTTAAAGATTGATTTTTTTTCTGTTTATTTTTAATAGCTCTGACTCTGACCTCTACGATAGGATCATTATAGTCTCTTAAATTTCTTTACAATTTCCATGAAATTTCTTGAGCTTTTTTAATTTATTCTTAATCTCTATTGAACCAGCTTTATTAGCCCTAATAATTTGGTCTCGATCAATAATACTATCTACTATTACTATGGTGTCATCGGCGTGACGTAAGTTGTTAATTGATTGCCCATTCAAAACAATGGCAGCTATTTCCTGAGTTAATGCTTCCTGGAAAATAACTTTTGAATATAGATTAAGCAACAACGGTGACAATACGAAGCCCTGACTCCCTCCTGTCAGAATCTCTATACTATCTTTCTATGGAATCACCTCTATTCTAATTAAATATTAGAAGATAAAGCAAACAAAAATTAATTTGTATATTTAGACGCTCTTTAAAATAAAAAATCGAATTTCTCTTAAGAGACAATTCTAAAAATATTAATAATAATACAATATTTAATGACTTTTAAAAATGAAAAAAATCATGACTTTCCCGTAAGCTAAAAGTCTTTTTTTTGTTCCTTTAGCTCTAAAACCTATTGTTTTGGCTTTCTATACGATTTCACTCCATTCGTTTCTATTTCCGGAAGTTCTTCCCCAGTTCCTTACATCCACTGTTTTTGGTCCTCTTCCATTCTTTCTTTTCATTTTTTACATGTTTTTCTCTTGGTCTGCTTTTGGTTGGTTTTTATTCTGTATTAAATTTGATGTTTCTGTCGGCTTTCATTCTTTGTATGTGTCCGAGCCATTTTTTTCTCTGCGATTTTATATATTTCACTAAAGTCTCAAATTCATATTCTGTGTGTCCCGTCTAGTTCTTTAGCTGCTGGTCTTCGTAGGCTCTAGTATGTTTATATTTTTGATTTGTGGCTCAGTAGTTTGGTGAATAATAGTTTCTTATTTCCATAGTAGATGCTGTTTTAACTCCGCCAACGCCGGTCACAAGCCCAGGTGAAAAAGGAGGAGAAGGAGTAAATACCTCGAGAAAAAAAACCAGGGTTCAACTGGCTCCGGTTGATAGCACCCTGCAAGGGCCCCTGCCTGGGTTACTGGTAAATGAACAAAGGGCGGATGATCCGCAGAAAAGGAGTGGACTGTGCTCCTAAAATTTGGGAAGATAAACAGTCTAGTGGACGAAAACCATGAACAAAAACTTCCTGGTCCTCCAGGTTGGGGGTTAAGGCGTTAAGTCAGCAGCCTATTACTTGTAAAAACACATTATAGATAAAAATCTCAACAAACAGTCTCGGATAGATACACAAAATCGAAGACGAACATAGCAAAGAAAAAGGACAATGAAAATTGGAACGTGGAATATTCAAGGTCTTTGAAATAAAAAAGAGGAAGTCGTTAAAGAACTAATAGATCTCAAAATTGAACTTATTGAAACTAAAAAAAAAGGAAACGGGGTAGAAGAGGTAGGACCTTACATACACATGTACAGTGGAGTGTCCAAGGACCAGAGAGCCCAACAGGGAGTGTCAGTACTTATACATAAGAAACTTAAAAGTTATATAACTTACTGGGAACCCATAGTCATCAATATTAATATACTAGGGCATCGTGTAACAATCCTAGGAGTATATGGAGTCAATGACGATTCGACAGTCGACAGCAAAGAAATTTTCTTTGAAAAAGTGAGTCGGGTGGTGACCACACCTCCATTTCTTATTTAGTGGTAATCCCCAGTCCGACTTAATTTGTTTCTTTGTCAAGGTTTCTTAAAGTGTCGTTTATTGTGCTTTGTGTGCAGCTTGTTATAAAGATATCATCCACGTGAGCACCAATGTGTCTTCTTTTGCATTTTTAATTTCCATATATGTTTAGGTATCTATTGCCCCATTTAGAGTTAAGTTAAATAGTTAAGCTGTATTGACTTGATCTCTAACTCGTAACTTAATGTTGAATGTATCCAGTTTCGCATTTTGGAACACTACTGTTCCTTCTGTTTCATCAAGTATTACCTTTATTAGTTTGGTTATCTTCTTTGATATGCTCACCAGTATTCAGTTTTGGTATAGCTTATTTCTGTTCTTTACTGAGTCAAAGGCTATCCATTAATCAATAAACAGGCAGTGAATATCGAAGTCGTATTTAAAACCTTTTTCTGAAAATTGTTTTATTTGGTGCATTTGGTCAGATGACCTAGAATATGTTCTGCGAAGGCGCTTAACTTTTTGTGAATGAGCCTGGAAATAACTTTGCTATATTTAGGCTATATTTAGTAATAAAATTCCTCTATAGTTGTTACAGTTTCTTTTATTTTTTTTGTGAATGGAGTGGATTTGTCTCACTTTCCTCTTAGATTTGCTCCTTTCAACAGGTCTGCTGTTATTGTGTCGCTTCCGCTTACTTCCAGTTTAGAAGTTATGTATCGAAGTTTTTCTTCTTCTTCTTCTCTTTCCGTTTCTTTATAAAGCAAGTCTCTTGCCATCCATCTGCGTTGTTAGTGCCGACCCGTTTTTGTCATTACACATAATTTTAATGCCTTTAATTCTAAAATTTGTAGTTTTACTTCCCAGTTATACTATTTGTTGTTTTTATTTTCTTTCATTTTTTGTTATCATCTTGTTATTTTGATTTGCTCTGGAGATACCTATTTCTTGTTTCGTCTTTTAGTTTTATTTTATTTATGCATTCCTCATCGAACCACACTTCGTTTCGTTTCTTCCTCGGTTTTCCCAATGGTTCAGCTTCTTTAAGAATAATAAAAAACTTTACTCAATAAAAAATGTTTTAAATAAAAGTTGTTGCAATCAAAATTTCTAGCAAATTTGGGAAATATATAGTCCACATCCTGTTTACTAATTTTATTTAAAAACTATGCAGTTTCAGACCACACACACAGGCATAACTCCAAAAATAGTCAATTCTTGTTCAAAGAACCTTAAAAGGTCGACATCTGATGATATCTCAAAAAAATTTGCACAATTAATATACTTTCTCTTATCTCGGAAGTAAAATTATTAGGGTGGAGGTGACATAAATTAGTGGGACTCACCCAGCATTTTTGCATGAAACTTGTATTAGTACGTAAACATTTATTTATAAAAGTATTTAAATAAAAACTAAAAAAAATTTATTTAAAAAAACCAATCGTGACATTATATACCTACAGTTAAATATTTAAAAAAAAAATATAAATAAATTAAAGTCACAATACTGTACAATAATGTACTGATGGCAGACTGTCAAAATAAATTTAAAAAATGGAGTTAAGCTATGTTATCTTATACAAAATATAAGAAACTAAACGTCTTGTATACATACCACCAGGGAAAACAAAAGGGTAAAAGAAAAATGTAGAACAATTTGTATATTTTGGGTGTTCAGAGGAAACTTTGGGAATACTTATAGAATTTGGGATGGTTACACTGTTAATTTATTTATAAGTAAAGGGGTAAGATTTATTGTGTCAATTACAAGAGGTTTTTGGGTTGTATAATTTTAATAATGATGTTACCTTCCACTTTTTTAGTATTTGCGTATGTATTACATACGAGAGTTGGGAAAATGTTTGTTTAATGAATAATGTATTGCTTTAAAAATATTTTTTTATCTTCCACGTCTATGCTTTTCACATAATTCTTGTTTTTTTAGTATCAGCAACATATAAATTTTACAAAAACAAATTTTCGTAATTTCCTAATAAATAGGGGTTTGTTTAATGTTTGTGAATTTCGTAAAACGATTATTTGGTTTAGAATGTAAGCTTTTACTACTTTTGGGTTTAAGTCGTGTACTTTTATTTGTTGTTTCGTATTGTCGTTTCGCTCTTTACTCTTTACTTAAGAAGTAAAAATAGCAAATATGACAACATACTGGCTACACTTGTTGCGTCACCGTTGCGTGATGCGTTTAGGCAATTCACTCTCCATATATGCATTTTGGATAGAGAAATAAAGGGAGAGAAAGAAAAGGAGAGATAAACACATCCGTCAAACGTCACAATTTCTGTGACCCTTTTTTTTCACCACCACCGGTAAAGAAGTTTAACATTAAAACTGATGAAATTTTTATGAATACATTTCGGCTCTTTTTAATCGCTCTTTATTAGTTTAAAATTAATATATTGAGTCTTCAGCAAAGCAAAAGAGGAATAAAAACGAAAGAAAAGAGAATATTACACACTTCTGCAGTTCAGAAGGTTTTTATAGAGCAATTATTAAAACGTTTAAATAATTGATGTAGACGTTTAAAGATGTTTTTACTAAATGTTTTTTTTTTGTAGTAAATGTTAGAAAAAAATAAGATTATTTATCTAGTGCACTAACCTTCATTGAACTGTAGAACATCAAAATATTCTAAATAGTAGTTGAAATAAAATAGGAAGATGTTCATTCTAACAGTGTTTTAAATTTCCCACAGGTAAAGGAGGTACGATTTTTCTCGTTAAAGTCTGTTTAAATGTTCAACTTGGTTCTGCTTCTACCCCAAAATCCCGAATCCTAAAATCCCGAATACTAAAATCCCAAATTCCCAAAACCCTGAATCATAAAACCCCGAATTCCCAAAATCCCGAATGCTTAAAATCCCGAATGCCTAAAATCCCAAATGCCCAAAATCCCGAATGCCTAAAATTCCGAATGCTTAAAATCGCGAATACCCAAAATCCCTAATTATGCTTCTTCCACCGGTTTCACGATATCACATTTCTGCTTATTATACACTTTTATTGTAGTTTTATGTTTCTCGGATAATCCTCTGTTATAGAGGTTTAGAATTATTAGGAAGTTTCCAAAATGAATGACGACTGCTCTCTTTAATGCTTCTCTGCAAACATGTATAATACGGATTAAAAATGTTGTCCTTAAATTTTAAATTATCCAGTCTTAATCTGTAACGCAGACCGATCTTAATCTACAAATGTTAGCCGTGATCCCTTCTTAGTAGATAAATACTTTGAAGATTTTTTATCCAATTTCCTTTTACTTTATCACACGATAGTAAGATAAAGTATTGTAATCGTTGAAAAAAAATTGAGATTTTAGTGAAAAAAGATATATTTTAGGGTTTCCTGAACATTCGGGATTTTGGGCGTTCGAGATTTTATTATTTGGGATTTTGAAATTCGGGATTTTGGGATTCGGGATTTTGGGCTGCACCACAATAAAGACCAATAATTTTCACACATAATACGTTAACCCCATTTCAGAATGGGTACGGAACCTTGTTAATTTTTAAAGATTTAGTGCTAATTTATTTTTTAAATGCACTTAAGTAGTTTAGGATAGGTTTAGGTTAGAATATCAATGAAAAATTAAAAGACCTTTTATTTGTTTTATCTTCATTGCTGTGGCTGTAATATTTTTCTTTTTATTAAAAAAAAAACTTATCTCTTATCTGGGCGTATCTTCCTCTTCGGAATCCACATTGGTTGACCTCCATTGTTTCTTCAAGCTGGTTTCTCATTTATTTTTTAATTTTTCTTGTTAGAATCTTGATCGGTATGCTTGTTATCGTGATTTCTCTGTAGTTATCGCACCTCCTTTATCGCCTTTTTTGTATATTGGGAGGGTGACTTCTATGTTCCATTCTCATGGGGTTCATCTAATTTTCTATTATTTCGTTTAATGCTTCTTTAATTTGTGTTTCTTTTTCTCATATGTATTTCATCAGTTTTTTATTGCTTTTCTTATTTCTTCTTCATTTATCTAATTTTTTTGTGTTTGTTTCATCTTGCGTTTCTTCTTCTTCTTGTGCTCTAGTCTTTTCTGATGTTTTGTCTGTCAGTTCTTTAAAAAGTATTGTGTACATCTTTGCATGATTCTATCTTTGCTTTTGATTATCTTTTAAATTTATCTTGTTGTTTAAGCTGTTTTATTGTTTCATAGTTTTTGGTTGCTTTGTAGTTATCGTTTAATGTTTTACCGAATTTTATCTAAAATTTTTTCTTTGCTTTCTTTATTTCTCTTTTTGCTTTATTTTTCTTTTCGATGTATTTTGCGTATTCTTCTATCTTATTGGTGTTGAACCCAAATTTTTTTCTTGTCTTTGATTTTTTTCTTGATGTTTTTTTTGTCCACCACAAAACATTCAGGAACTAAAGCAGAATATTCGCACATAAATTGCAAAACTGGAGCCAAAAACGTTGCGCAAGGTAATGCAAGTCCTAAAAAGAGCCATTAACTTCCAACAGGAAAATGGAAGACATTTAAAGGATGTCATTTTTCACACTTAGCCTTAAAGAAATTTAATAATTTACACTTTCGTTTAAAAATAAAATAAAACAAAAAACTTAGAAAATAAAAAATTATAAGCATTTTAAATCAGTCAGTCCAAGTTGGCCCACCCTGTATTTGTGTTTCTCTTAGTTTGCATATTTTTATCATTTCTTATTTTTTTTCTTCTTTTGTCTGTTTTTTTTTTCTACTCTTCCTAATTCTACTTGCCGTATTGCTTTTGTGTTTTTAATTTTGCATCAGTTTTTCTTGTTTACTAGAAAGTTATCTATCCACGATGCACCCTTTACTTTCTTTCTTTTACTACATCTTTTATTCTGTCAGTTGCAATAATTAATCCCATTCCTCCTTCTGCTCTTTTTTCAAAATCGAGATTTTTGCGAAAATATCCGTTTTCGACCTCCCTCATTTAAAAAAAGTTGATTTCGAAGTGGTGTCTGTCTGTCTGTCTGTGTGTCTGTCTGTCTGTATGTGTCCTCTCTACAGCCCAGACGGCTAAATTGACCGTTCTGAAAATTCATATTTAAGCTTTTAACAAAAATTGGGAGGTCCCAGTGACTTTTGGCTAAAATCCAAAAATAGGAAGTGGTAGTTTATTGGTGAGGTTTTTAGGTTTTTTGCAAATAT
>JARJDX010002426.1:0-15760 GCA_030264735.1 Gymnusa sp. GC000175
GCTATCCATAAAGTGATCATTACTAGGAATCTGATCCTCTCGAACTAACATGCCTACAAATCGAATTGGCACTGCACATAGTTGCGGACTAATATGGACATTGATGGTGCCTTCGAAAAAACTGCACTCTCCATGCAAGCAGTGGACTCAAAATCAGTAGATGGATGACCAATATGCTAAAGCAAAGAGCAGTCACAGTCGGTGTAAGAAATACAGGCGTTATGAGGATCGTAGTTAAAGGCTGGCCGAAAGGCGAAGGGTTATCTCCACTACTATGAAACATAGTAGTTGAAAGACTATTGCATCGCTTTAATTTTAAGGGATCAAAGAATAGTATACTGACTAGTCCTTGACTTTTAACCCGGTAAAAACAGAAATGGTCCTGTTTTAAAAAAAAGGTCTGTAGGTGAGCTTAGGCTACCAAAACTCCTCAACACTACCCTAAAGTTATCTTCAAACGTTAAATATCCGAGAGCCATTTTTGCCAATAAACTCATATGGGAATCTCATCTCAATATGAAAAGCATAGGTGTCTTTTTGGCTATCGGAAAAATATGGGGGCTATTTCCTTTATTTTTATACACAGCTATGGCTTCACTATAGCCATATACAGCAATAATAAGAACAATGTTTTTTGAAATATATATGTTGTCGGAACTACTAAGCACTTAAGCCTATTGTGCTTAACACTGCTTCAATTTGTTTTCCAGTCGAGAACTTTGGCCTCACGCATTAGCCTTTTAGGGTCCTAAAAAGATTCAATTTAGAGGTCCAATATAGTCGCTTTAAAGATATGTTGCCTTATGCGTGCCAGTGCAGTGCAGCGATACACCAAGTGTGCTGTGCTTTCTGGTTCTATATTGCATAATCTGCAGTTTATGGAGTCTTCATATAGGCCCATCTTGTTTAAATTGTTTAATCTAGGGGCATGGCCTGTTAGAAACCATGTAGCTATACATATATTTTTAGGCCCATTGTAGTATAAGGGTTTATATTGCAAATTTGGTATCTGGTAAGTTGACCCTGTCACCTTGTTGATTGTTGTTGCTGCCACGCCTGGCCAGCTTTTTCGTTACCCGCTAATCCAGTGTGACCTGGAACCGACATCAGCGTCAGATGATTTAGGTCGGCCAGCTACCACCCTGCTGTTTGGCAGTTTAGTACCGTCCTGGACTGCAAACGCTTATTTAATATAGCCTTGAGAGCAGCCTGACTGTCTGTAGATATTAAAATTCTAAGATTTTATTAACTACAGCAAAGTGTTGAATGGCGAATAATTCTGCTTGTAATTTTGACGACAGGTTACCAAGTCTTCGGGTTTTGCTCACCCTTTCTCCTTCGCTATATATAATCCTGCACCAACTCCCTCCTTAATTCTTGACTCACCTGTGTACTAGATCAACCTAGTTTTAGCTCGGGATTCTAGTATCTTTAAGCAGTTTCCCTTTGGTGGTACAATTCTTTAAAAGTTATTTTGTCTGACCAGCGTGGGAATCATAGTTTCAAATTCCCTAGTGGTGATGGTTTTATTAGCTCAGAGTGACCGCCATGGGCCCACATTAGAGTATCATTTTACTGAAGCCTGAATAAGGGCATCGCGGCCTCTCCCATAATTATAATGTCTAGCAAGACTTTTATTGCGGAAATAGGGGTGCTTTTAATTGCCCCTGTGAATCCTCTGCATGCCAGACGTTGTAGTCCTGATATTTTGCGTTGCGATACGTTAAGACCAATGTTAAGCTACGAAGAAATAATTAAGTAGCCGAAAACCAGACTGGAAACCTCAAAAAAATAACTAATACAGTTCTTAGCCTACTGCAGCGATGGAAATGGTGACATTGCTTTGCATTCCGCCACTAGACATATATGTATTTGAGGTGGGCGCCAGCAGCACTACTTCGAAACTAGAACTTCGGTACAGTGAAGGCAAGGCAGCCTGTCACCTGCTGAAGAAGGTGGTCAAAATGACACTTCTTTTTGGAAGGAAAACACGCCACCTTACCATATCTTTAATAGACCCTTTAAATTATCAATCTAGACTGATGGCTATAAAATTAAACAAAGATTAGGTGCAGGTATCTGCTTGCAAGAACTGAACATATCTTTAAGTACATGTCTAGGGTGTAGACATCACTAAAGGAGCAAACGCAATTTTGAGCCACAGCACTTTCGACAAAAAGCGTTAAGTAGGTACGCGTGCTCTTACTTTTTTAGCTACTCCAATATAAATAATAAACAACTACATATTTATGTAGTTGTTTATTGCAGTTTTACATTTGCCTTCTTAATTGGTTTTGCTGATAACACATATTGGTTTTGTTTGCTTTGATTTCTTTAGTAAGTTCTTGGTATTTTGTTGCCCATGATATATTATTCCATGTCGTAATACTAAGTTTGTCTCGTTTTCTTTTTACTTGCCTAATTCGTTATTCATTGCTTCCGACCATTTTGCAAAATGAGCGTTTGACGTGTTTCTCTGGAGGTTGCTATTGTGATCCTCTAACTAGCTAGTTAATCCATCCAACACTTAATTTGCATTTTTCTGTAGTTTACCATTTCTTCTTTTTCTTGTAGACTTACGGCTTTATTTTTGTTGTTATCCTTTATTTTATTATTTTTATATTCGAGAATAACTATATTTTTAATCTTACCATAAAGTGTCCTATAGCTATTTTCGTTCCTTCCATTGAAGCGTGGTCTAGCTAGTTAGTACATCTGCTATCTACTTAACTTTTTGGAAGAAACGATTTCACTCTTATTTAAAGACCTTGCCTTTAAATTACTACAAATATATACATATTTTACGACCTAATAGTAATATTAGGATATTATGGACGTAAAAAAGAATTGTATCCGTTAGTGATTAATTACGAGTTGGTATATGAACTAAATTTTCTCTGCAAAATTAGAAATTCTGTTTTTTTACGAAATACAGAGTTGTAAAAACAAACATACTTGTTGGTCATTTAGGCTTAACATTATCTATTTATATGCGTCTAAGAATTAAACCTTTTTTTTAGTCTTAAAAAAATGTATTAATTAACATTTCTCCAAATCTGTAAATCTTGATAGACTTAAAATAAATAATTCGGTACTGTGTACTTAGCGATATTGATTAAAATTAAAGAAATGCTTACTGAAGCAAGATTTAGGTTAGGTTAGGTTAGATGGGGCCACTGTAAGGTGAGTAGCCTTTCGCGAACCGCGACCTGATAGATCTATTGTTCTGCCCCTTCCCAATTATCCTTCAAGCAGTCCCAGGTTCTTTATGAATCCGGTGATTTTCTTGGGGGTGATGTCGCTCACTTCTTCGTGGGATAGTCGGTCTCTTCCGAAGTGTGAAAAACGCTTGTGGAATATTGCGTCACAAGTGCAGAGTATATGTTCAGACGTTTCCTTTGCCGAATCACTAGCCTGCAATTTCCGCTTATTAGAATTAGATGAATAAATTATTTACACCTTTAAAGTTAACTAGAAAGAAAAGCTAGAAAATTATAATTAATAAATTCTGATTTTCTACAATAGTTCTGATAATTAATAAAACGATTTATTCAAAAAAAAGTAAGAACTTATTTTTACTGTGAAATATTATTAATAAGCTGTTTCCTGCTATTTTAATAAATAATATGTCGTAATTGCTGGAGCAAGATTTCTTAAAAGGCAACGACAAACACAAACATTAAGAGAATTTATTTTTTAATTAAATCTAGCAAGAAATGTTTATTTTAAAAAATGTCAATAATAAATTGTTTCATCTTTTATAATTAAAATAGAAAACTTTTTTTATTTTTGCATAATAAAAGATTGCACAAGTTGGTTTTATTAAAACTCCTACAAAAAAAGTTACTTTTATATATCTATTTATATTTAATAGCAGCTCTACTATGGTTATATCGGTCGATTTTATGCGGGACGAGTCAAATTCGCCGATATAACTGCATATTAGTGGGATGCAATGATAACCGTCCAGTCCAACGCACAGGCCAAGTCACAGGCTGGGACTGGCGGATTTGATGTGATGGTTAAGGAGTGACCATCGATCGAAGATGAGCAAAATTCTATTTATGATTTTTGTAACTTGGTATGTGACTAAATCATTTATAAGTGAATTTATAAATATTTATAAAACAATCCATGTTATGAAAAATAAAAAGCAGGGAATAGGATTTTTTAGTATTATTGATTAAATCTTTTAGCAGTTTACGCCATAGCCCAAGCAAGTGTAAGCTTTTTATTATTGTTGTTCATTTTTTACATAAAAGCTCTTTAAATATAACACAACCGACCAAAAACCTTTAAGAATTTCCAAAAGACCACGATCCAGATTAAGAATGTTTGGGAGGTACAATCGGAGACATAAGTGCTAAAAATTATAAAATCGTGTATATTTTCGCTTTGCAGAACATAGAAAAGGAAATTAATATAGACAAAGGTAGAAAAAATGTGTAATTAAATAAGAATAGGGAAATTTAATCTATAATCGTAAATTAAATGAGAAATATCAAATAAATTGAAAAAAAATTAAATAACTTTTGACAGGGAATTGCTCTGATTTCAACTTAACGACAAAAAAATATATTATTTAAAACTTTAATATTTGTAAATATAAAATGTTTAATTTTACTAAAATATAAATTAAAACATCTAAATATTGTTTATTTTTGATAATTATTAATAATAAATATTTTTAATTATAATAATTCAGCGTTCTCAAAAAATCAGAAAATTGACAACACTGTTGGTTTTGTAAGTTGGTATCTTAGTGATTTTGATATACGTTTCTCTTACATAGTTGAGAGACAAATAAAATTTATTGACATTATAGTGTCGTTTTTAGCTTTCAGCTGATTACAGCGCTGCCGAACTTTTTAGACGCCAACAGATTTGTCGGACAAAAATGAGGTTTTCGAATGATTTTTAATTTTTTTCTGAAGAACCGTTTAGTGAATATTAATAAAACTATGCAAAATATGTTCCAAGAAGTCGAAATTACACAATCTACAAATTTGAAACGATTGGTACTATTTGATTGTATATTTGTAATGTGTTTCATTCATTATGCAAGTGAATTTCCATAAGATCACATATAAAAAAACGACAATTTTAAATTGCTATAACTTTTAAACGGCTTAGTCAATCGATTTTAAATTTTTGCAGTGGCTTTAGAATTGAGTAAGGAATATTTTACCAATTTTTTATTCGTTTCGTATTATTTTGATACCTCCTATACATCCTTAATAAATTGCAGATTCATAAAGTTTTTTAAAGACTGCTCAGTTTTCTACACGCGTAAAGAAAAACGATAATACGATTTTTTGAGAGGGCATATTTAATAGACCTTTTTATTACAATTTCTTTTAACCTCAAATGATTAAAATATCAGTTGCATAGTGAACCATTTTAAAGATGTCACCTATATAAATCATCTGGATTACTACAATTTTAATATTATGCAGATTGTAAGATACGAGACGTCGGAGCTATAAAAATTTATTAATTGCGAATATCGGCACAAATACTACGCCTCAACAGAGTAAGAAACGAAATAGTTTATAAGAAAAATTGATAAAAGACGCTGAGAAAAGAACATAGAAGAAATAAATACTAATAATGAGTTAGGTACTAAAAGAAAATAGTGGAAGAAAAACACCCATAGGAGATAATTAAAAAATATATTAGTTTAAAAGAAAATGAGAAAAACCATATAATGTAGTAAAAGCTATGTATTAAAATAAAACAAATATTTAAAAATATATTGCTGCGATATGTGAAAAATGATGTACTGAAAATCCTACGACTTTCTAACAATTTTAATAAAACATATCACGTCAAGAGTAACTAACAAGAGAAAAAAGTACCAAGTAGAAATAAAATTACAATAATTCTATAAATGAAAAACTATAGGGTATTGTATAAATAGGATTACATATCTAAAGAGATAACCAACTAGGAAACTTATGCGAAAGATGGCATAAATAAAAATTGGACAAGAATAAAGCCAAATTTGGAAGAAGCAATAAATAAAGGGTATTCCTTGAGAATCTCGTACACACGTGAAAAATTATGTACCTCTTTATTTTGATCACAAGTCTAGGTCAAGATTTCTTTTCCGCATGTCACGTATTTGATTGGTCCTTTTTTCTGGCGGTTGAAATTCTAGTAATAGCATTCTCTATGACCACCTTTGGTTTACACTTTTAATATGTCCACGGTTCTGCATTTTTTGATATATTTATTATGAAAACAACTAAACAAGTTAAAGATAAAATGCCTTAATACTTGAAGTATGGGAGCAGGTCATAAAAGCAAACAGAATTGTGACATGTCCAAATAGCGTAGTATGTTATAATCAACACCTACCCCCTATGACTAAAACTAGAATTCATATGGCGGTTGTACACAATGATTTACGGATGAAACAACAAACAATAAAAATAATTATTAGCGACAACAAAAATAAAACAAGACAAGAAGAGACCGAGCAACAAAGAATGCAATTAGGAAATACTGTAAAAGAAAATCAATAACGATGATTTAGTTGGAATAATCACCTCCGAAGAACAACAGCTGAAAAGTCGATGGAAAATCATAAACCGACTTTCATGTGTCTTATTGACTCAAATAAGGCGTTTAACGAAGTTATAAAATATTTAAGTGAAGAAGCGGCAAGAAATACTAATAATGAAAATATCAAATGCATAGTAATTACAAGAGAGTCCATCAGATTTAAACTGGTGATTAATGACAAGCCTATCGAACAAGTATCAAAGTTTAAATATCTAGGTGCAGAGATATAAAACTATGCAGATCTGGCAAAAGATGTAATAAGCCAAAGACCGAAAGCAACGATGATAGCATGGTGCCGTAGAACTATTATCTGGAGAAACGAATCCAAATTACAAGTAAAATCCGCTAGATTAATAACGACATCGCCATTAAAGCTAGACCCGACAACGTTAAAACAAAAAGAAGCCTAAATAAATGTGTTATGATCCAGGTAAGTTGCCAATAAATATCCAACAAATCAGAGAAATGACTATGTACTCGATATATTAAGATTATCAAGACAATGAAGGAGAGAAGAGAATACACACATTAGCAGAATGGAAAACGTTTGACTAACCCTAAAGGCCAGAGACGGAAAAATAGCAGACGATCTTCCAGAAGATCATTGAAATGGTCAATTCAAATCCCAGAAAAATGCTGAGAACAATAGGTGTTGAAGCCTTTTAATAAGATAAAGAACGAAATGAAAGGATCATATAAAATAAAATGTAAACCAGATATTAAAAATAAAAGAAGATAGGATAGGTGAAATATTAAGAGTAAGCTACACTAGATATGGTAACATCGAAAAGTGAGTCTATATTTCTGTAATATGGTTTTTAGAACAGGCATTAAAAAAGTGTGAAGAATTAGAATATTTTCATTTTACTTATTCTTAATCAACGAAAAATAATAAAAGACTTTAAAAATTATTTCTATAAAATACTATAAAATTTTTTAAGAACGTATCCAGTTTTACTGAAAGACTAAATAAGTATATTAGGAATATTTTTTAAATATTCCATATAAATACTTATATAATTTATTATAGAAATTTATTATATATATGTATTTATAGAAAATAAAAAAAAACCAATTACTTAATTAAAAACAATTTCCACCTTCATAAATTAATAATAACGGAGATGATAACAAAAATGTATTTGATGAAATGTATTATAGAAAATTTATTGAAAGGCTTCTTCTTTTTTTAAAGCTTTCATGGACTCGTGCCCTATTAACTTTTTTCTACCGCAACTTATATCCTATTAATCAATGAATATGCAGGATTACTGCCATTCTATAAATACCCGGTATTAACATTTGCAATTTATTATATTAAATAAGGAAAAACATTAGTTTAATTACTTAATTATAAACAATTTTTTAAATTATAAATGATTAATGAAGAAGAAGATGATAAAAATTTAAATTGGTAGGATGTGTAGAAAAGTGTACTAATATGTAATTGCATAATTTTGCAATTATAAATGGTAATTAGAAATATTTTTATAATCTCTATGTCCTGTATCGCCTTTAAACCACAGATCACTATTACCATAAAAAAGTCAGTAGTGTATAACTCTGTGCTATATATATATATTAGTATGCAAAAATTTTTAATTTATATCTTAAGTTACGAATAAATGTCGAAAAAGGAAGATAATAGTTCAGAATTAATTAAATTTTCCCCAAACCCGCTTGTATAATATTGTAAAATTTCAATAATTTTTTTATGATTACATTTTTTGTATTAAAAATTGAAATACATGATAAAATATAGTTAATTTCTGTGTCTGTAAGAATTGTATCCCAAATTTGCTATTAAACTATCGAGGTTCTTTTGACATCAGCTATTATACATTTTTTAACTTACAAATCCAGACGTATTTATTAGTTTTTTAAAAGCCTTTGATCATAAAATATGCAAATTTATAAATTTTATAATGTAACATTAGGCAAGTAAATCTTTCATCTCATAAATCTTAATTTTATTTTAAATGCTTTAAAATGTGTTTTGAGCAATTTTTTAATCATGAATAAATGTTTTTTTAAAGTTTGGACCTCTTTAATTTGTTCAGTATGAGTTTTAGTGTGAGGGAATATTTATTTTTCCCTCAACGGTTTCAGAAATTTGTCAGTTAATTTTTATGTAAAAAAAAAATGTTTCAGCTAGCCATTTCATAGTTTACACACTACTATCGGAATAAAAAGTTCTAACCCCTCACTTATCTTATATCTCAAATATTCAAAATATTCAAGTAATTTTAGTTTTCTAAGCTATACTATATAGACATACATAAGCTCATGTGTCAGGTCATTTCATAATTTTCCAAATAGACGTTAACACATTAGAGCAAAATATGTTTAAAAAATTCTGTTTTTAGCGCCTATTTTACTATTCATGAATTGAAAAATTAATTATGAGGAAAATATTTATGGATAAGAAAAAATATTTATGTATATATGTAAGAAGTAGAACCTTATGTTAGTGTTTCATAAGGTCTTACGATATTGCATTATTTAATAAAAAAAAAGTTGCAATAAAAATTCTCGCCTCACATCAATTAATTCTCTCGTTTGAAAAGATATTTGAAAAATTCCCATTGAATTATTTAGGTAAAAAATTATGTAAATTGTTTTGTAAAACAATTGAAAAATAAATATTTTTAAGGGCTGCATAAATTACTATATTCTAAGAAAAAAGATGAATGCAGATGTAATTGGCGGGGTGGGCGTGCGGGTGCGGAGGAGGTATTAGTACAAAGCGGCGTACCTGATTCATAAAGAAATGCATGGTACATACAAATGATGAATATGGTTTTGCCGCTCGGCACTGGTACATACAGGCGTATAGGCAGACTTACTACGATCATCCTTGTTTAATAATAGTAATATATTTAATTTACATAAAATAACAACGAAACATAATTTAGGCAATATAACATGTAGAGAAATATTAATAAGCATTCTTCAAAATTATTTACAAAATATTTAAAACACCATTGTCATAAAAATTTAAACTTATACATTTCACACATGGGTGGCTTGATAATAATATACTGTAAAATGTTGAATAAAATTGGCTCCTTTTTTTATGAAATTTGGGGCACCAAACTGAGAGGTGAAATTTTTTTACTCCGATAGTGGTTTAAGTGAGAACTGAAATTGATACTGATACACTGATAGTAACTGGCCATTTAAAAGGAGTGTTAGACCTTCAAAAATTTTAAATTTGGGAATTTTAAGTACTTTTGTTGAATCTTAAAATATATTGGAGAATGGAGGGCATTTCTTTGTATTATAGATGTAATATAATTTATTTTCTATTGCAGCATATTAGCGCTGGAACTAGGCATAATTTCTCAGGAGGGCAAATTGATACCCCTGGGGTAATTAACAAATATCTCAGTTACGCAACAAAGACGGAAATATCGTTCACCACCGATAGGAAATACTGCAGATAGAAAAAAATATATGAAGACTTTACCAAACAACTACCTGAAAACAGTAAAAATTCAAGAGATTTAAAAAACGCAAATGTAATATTGTTATAAAAATAGGAGATAATGCGAAGATGACTTTCGTTCGATATCAAAAATTTCACAAATGTCAACAATGTGAACAAGCTGGGCTTAAAAAAATTACGTCACCAAAAATCATTACTAACGATGAACATGATTATAGAAAATCAGATCAGTGTGGGTTCCCAATTCATTAAGCGTTTATAGACTACAAAAAAGCATTTAAAAGTATAGAATCATGGGCAGTCTACAGAGCATTGCCAAACAACCAAATTTATCATTGATATAGCGATCTAATATAAGAGTATGATAACTCCCACATATATCCTTCATTGAAAACTAAACCTTTCCAACCAAACAAGAATTTCGCCAATTTCCTTATCACCCAAACTTTTCACCTTAGTACTGGAAGAAAAATACAAATAATGTATCCAAGACAGCAGAAACCTATAATAAAACAAAGAAGGTGGAAAAGTACACATATTTAAGACAAAAATTAACGATTGACAGAACGAGCCAGACAAAAGAAGAAGAATACGACTAGGATGGAAGACGTTCAATAAATACAATATATCCTACAAAATAAAAACATAGCCTTAAATCTCGAGTTTTTCATCAGTGTGTACGAACTGTACTAACTTACGAGGCAAAAAACTAGAAACAACGAACAAAAATATCGAGGTTTAATTAGTGGCCCCACAAAGTATGGAAAGATCTATGATAGAAATAGACACCAACACGAAAGAATTAGGGAAATTACTGAAGTGAATAATGTGGATGAGAAAGCTGCATCTCTTAAACTCAGAAACCATGTTGCAAGAAATATTAAGGCAAAATGGAACCTAAAAATAAGAAATTCAAAACCGTACGAGCACGAAAGAGGCGGAGGAAGACTACCGATGCAATAGTGCAGCTAGACCTATATGGATACATACAGCTCAAAAATAATAACAATGGAAGCAATTGGGAAAGGCCTACGTTTAAAAGTTTGATGATTATATTAAATACATATAAAATATAAATAAAAATTATGATTATAAGTACTGCATCATAACTATTTTATTAATGTTTTACAAAATTGCCCAATTTAGTTCAATAAGTTTAATAAATAAAAATTACCTAAATGAAATTTTTATTTTTGTATAGAAATTTCTAATAATCTAGAACTTTAATTAAAAAACAGGTTACGGGGTCATGATAAACTTACTTTTCTTTAGAAAATAAGAGAAAATGATCGACATTTGGAAAATTCGTGACTTAATTTTGGCAATATGTATATAAATTTTTCACTGTTTTGGACATCTATTACATCTATTTAAAACGGGACTCTGATATTAAATGACACCAAAGGATAAGGGGATATAGGGAACTTTAGGATACAAAATGGCTAAAGCGAGATATATTTTTGGCTTATAATACGCTCAGAATCGGAAAAAATCATGGCTATTAAAAATTTTCTAGAAAACTAAAACCTTAATTCAAAAACGGGTTAGAGGTCATAATTAACTTGATTTTCTTTATAAAATTTGTGATTTTTCTGGCTAAATATACGAAAAAAAATTCAATTTTTGCACGTATCTAAAACGGGTCAACATGCTGAAAGCCTATATCAAGATCAAAATCGGCGTTCAAGTGCGTTTTAAAAATGACAAAAAATCATGGTTTTTAAGAATTTTCAGCTTTGAAAAATTATTTTTAGTAAACTAGCACCTTAATTGAAAAACATGTTACGAAGGCAGGATTAGCATGCTTTATATATGAAAAGAGGGGATTTGAAATTTTTGAAAAATTCGTGATTTTTGCCCAGCCAAATTTATGGATATTTTTTCAGTTTTTTGCACGTACCTTTAAAACAAGTCAACCGATTTTTAATCGCATTAAAGAAGGTAGCAGACATTTATTTTGGCTACAAAATGGACCAAACAAGATATATTGCAGTGTTTTTAGACCAATATGGTTCTTCAGCGATCTACCGGGGTAAATAATGATGGGAGTGGTGTTTTTAAAACAAAATGGGTCTACAGCGATTTACCAGAGTAAAACTATATGTGAATGGTATCTTTAGATCAAAATAGGTCTACTGCGATCTGACACGGTAAAATTGGATATATACGGTGTTTTTTTTTTAGACCAAAATGGATCTAGACTAAATTTAGACTAAAACGGACAATTCGGAGCAAAATACGAAATGAAGATTTAACAGTATTAAAAATATTTACTTTTTATTCATTTTACATCTGCTAGTAAACTAACTACATATGCATCGTATGTAAAAACATTTTTGAGTATTTGCTTGAAAACATATTGGACTACTGGAACTGTCTGTTGCGATTTGTCCAACGTCCTAATTGTCCTAAAACCCTACGTACAGCCTGAAGCCTAAATGGCGAAGCAGACAATAAAATCTAAAAATTCTAATATTCAAATTGGTTCTTTCTTTAATTATCAATAAATTTAAGTTATTTTATAGAAGTGTTAATGCATTTACTCAGGTTTTTATATTATCAACATTATACAACAATATCTATAAATAAATTTTACAGTCTAAAAGTAACAATAAAACTGGTTTAAAAAGATAAAAATAGTTTTATTCCCGTTATATTGTTTATATTTGTTTCATAATGTGCTATCACAAGCAAAAAAATCATTGGGTCATTAATTTTAAATGTGTTTTAAAGATAGTATAACATTACTTTGTTTATGTAATATTTATCTCCAATTACGTGTAGGCATCTTTAGGTAAATAAATTAATTTAAAGTTTTAAAGCAAAATGTAATTTCGTTTTGCATATTATGAAATTCTGAATGTTTTGATTGGCAATCAGATGTATGGAAAATTAAAATTAAAATTGTTTGCGACAGTTAAAAAATATACGCTGTTAACTGTCTTCGTAAGAAATGGATTAACCATCGAAATATATGCAAAATAGGTACATATATACTTGTAAATATTTGATAAGATCAAGATTTAGGTTAGGTAATTTTAGGTTAGCTTAAACTTCTATTGCAGTTGTAATTTTTACTTTTGAGTTATAAATAGTATTCATTATATTGCCGATACGAATTATAAAATATAAAACAAATATTTTCATACTTTTTCTGAAAAAAAGTTTTAAAATTAAAATTTGGAAGATTGATTTTTTATTTTAGATATTTTTGAAGGTTTAACATTCACATTTTTTTGGTAAAAATGGTAAATTTTCGTAGATTTTCATTTTTTTTAATGTTTATTAACAAATTCTTATACGAGGTAGCATTAAATGACAATAAGCGGTAAAAAGTTGAAATAATTATATTAAAAACTTTGAATCTTCTCAGTGAATTCATTAATTAAGCATCTAATCAAAATAGGAAGCATGTAGCTTTTAATAACCCGTTGGTCATTGATTTATGCAAATTCAATTTTATTTTATATTTAATAATCTGGTTTATATAAAAACTAAAAATAGCGCCAGCACGAGTATTAAATTTGTATATTTAGCAAATTTATAAAGTAGGTCGATGCTTGTCAAAATTTATGTATGTAACACAAACCGTGTAATCCCCTGGGCGGCAAGTATGGATGGTATTGATCTGAAAGATGCTCCAATTGCACTTCTAAAATTACTGGCGTCGCGTTTAACAGATTAAATTTGATTTTTAGGAAGTTAAACTAATAAATCTAATACATATAATTTTAGTGCATGACTTTTTTGGGAGAAAATACAAGAAATAAAATTAATGAAGAATTTAATTCGATATAACAAAATGGAGTATTCTCCACTCGACTTTACCGAAAGCGAAATAAAAACTTAACCCAATAAAAAAAGATCTTGGATAAAGGATGTTACTATTACCATTTGCAGTAGCTTTCATTTTTTAAACTTTTTTTAAATATATAATCTTTAGAAAATAGATACAAAAAAACTAAAAAATGATACAAGTAAACATTCACCTCTTGTTCAACAATTTCACCCAAAAACTATACAGTTTCAAATCCCATAAAAAATCAATTTTTTCCGAGGACAAACGTCGTCAGTTGATCTTACGATTATTTTACTTTCCCTTTTCGGAACTATAAAATGAGATATGTAGAAAAAAACTAAACCGACTTTCAATTCCTTAATTTTCTTATAGTTTTTTATCTTCTCCTTCTTCTTCATCATCAACTTCTTATTAAATGCCGGGTAATACATATTGTAAATTAATTGCTATCTTGAAAAAAATATGCAATAATTTTTACTGCCAGGACACGATTTATCAAAATATGATTCATTTCACATACTTAAGTGTGATAAAAACATAAAACAATCTTTTGCCTCAATTTTTTTTAAACAAGTTGTGGAATGTCGCACTTAAAGCTTCAAATAATATCACCTAAGATTATCTGTTTATATTTAAAGCTGTTCTGTTGAGATGTTTTTTTTTATGATTTTATATTACACACATTTCTTGCGAATGTATGCAGGTAATTGGAGGCGCATGTCAATTTTATGTAAATTAAGACATACTTACGTCCTAAGTGTTTTATTACAAGATTTCCTGGAGTATTAATACAGGTAAATTCTAATCAATTATATCCGCTTAAACTTTGCCTTAATTATTTTAATTTAAATTATAACAATTCAAAAAAAAATTATACATCTAACCCGGTCGGTCATTGAGTCAATGTGCGCCTTTGTGGAGTATTTTCGGATTAAATAAATAACTGACAATGCTACTTTACAATTACACCTATTTGGTCAACATTAGATCTTCTTTGTTGAATACTTAGCAAATAAAATAAATGTTTATATTTTTTATAGAGGTTGTTAAAATTGGGCTTATATATCAACATATTTTTAATCAAAACGGGGTACATACGTGTAGAATATACGCCCTTTTAAGAATACTAAAAACTTGCAGACTCGATAAAGTTCAAAACCAGTAAGTGTAGAGCAAAATATATGCCGGAACTACTGTTAGGGAATTTATAATCCCAAAATTTGCCTTGAACTAGTATTACTGAAAATATTATCAGAAAACCACCAACTGCTACTAACATTCGATGAGTAAAACAAACAAATTTCTAAACAAATCTTTTAAGAGGGGTCTAGCAAAATAAAGAAGGGAGGGAAGATAAAAAAAAAAACGCCTTATGAAATTCATAAATGGGACAAATATTTAGAAAGGTAATGGATGAATAACATATTATAGAAAATAATGGAGCGGCCGTGACGTTCCAATTCGACCATAAAGGATGTACATATCTGCTAAAAATGAGAGTTATCAATAAGATTGTGGAGACAAAAATGTATAATAAAATGATGAAAGCTATAAATTTATTTATGTGAAACACTTTTTTATTATTCGATAATTAAACATGGCTTAGCTAAGCTAAGACCGATATACGATATAGAGATCGATATACGATACGATATAGAGACCGATATACGCATTGGCACGTGGAATGTAAGAGGACTGCTTAAGCCAGAAAAACTACACATCCTAGAAAGAATACTGCAACAAGTGAGAGAATAGCGCAATATATTTCTTAAGCTTAGGCTACACTATGGGCCAGCCTTGGCCAGTAACACTTGACAAATATTAGGCTACACTTGGCCCCGCCCCCTTGGATTAGAGACCGAGGAATACTGGCTGTCTACACAATGGCCAAGGCTGGCCAAGTAGAGTTCATTGGCAAATATTGATACATCCTAGATACCTAACCT
>JARJDX010002440.1:0-21066 GCA_030264735.1 Gymnusa sp. GC000175
ATCTTTGTTAGGAAGCGAGTAAGAGGCATATATGCATTGTGTTTTTAACTCAGAATGACAAGGAGAATATTGTGTTAAAATTTTCAATGTTAAAACTGATACACCCTGTATAATGCTTGTGATTTTTTACCAGTTGGATTTATTAAGAAAAAAATTTTAGTAATGGAAAAAACTGATCGACAGTTGTCACATCAGTGACATCTGACATGACAAAATTAGAGTATTCAATTTCAGTGAAATTTTCGGAACCATTTTAATTCTCAAATGCAGTACTTTAAAACCACATTGTCTTCATGCTTATTCGAAAATACATAATTTGAAAATGTATGTAGACTATAACTTACTAATTTTACCACGAGGCATCGTGCGCTACACGTCAGGCGTATAGATAATGAGTCTTTAGTTTGGGAAATATATTTTCTCAACAAGCATTACCTTTTGGCATCATATAAAACCTCTGGCTGCATGAAATGATATAAACTTATCGTTCCGACTATTATCTTTCCTATTTATTTAAACGTCAATTTATTTACGAGGTTTATGGGTAAAATAAAAGGGGGAATGATGGGAACGTAAAGTGGGAGGAAAGCTTAGGGTAAAACGGATAAATGTCAATGAGTTAGCATGGAATGCAAACGGCGAAAGGGAAGATGAGAAACAGATTAAACGAAACTACGTGAAAATTTTAGGGATAAGAAAATATTGAGATCGAATTATTGAAGTAGGGTATGTTCAGAATCCTGATTACGAAATCTTGGATTGTTCTTTTTTACTGGATAAGCCACCAAAATATTTTATGATCCCCATTTTTACAAACAAACCCTAATATTCTTTAAAAGTTTTAAAGAAGCTCTTCATATAAAATGTCCTGAGCTTTTTGCACTTAGTGGGCAATCTTTTTTTATTATTTATTTATTAAAAATTAATGAACGGAACTGAAAATGTTTTTTAGGTTTATGTTATCCACTAGCAACAATTTTTAAGAGAAACAAGATATTAAAGTGCTTGTACATTGTTTTAAAATCTTCTTTATTATTTGTAGGGTTTGTAGCCTTATACAACTAAATGACATAAATTTTAAGTAATCATATCATTTTAAATGACATGATTTCTTTTCTTAACTTTACATTTTTCTAAAAGTAATGCTTTACAAATTAATCGTTTTAGTAAAATTTATTACTAATATTTGTGCAAAAAAATATTTTGCCCATGATTAATTAATTAACGTTCCAATTCTTGTTGGAGTATTCTTTTCCCGACTTTCCCCTTAGAAAAAAAACTTTATCCAATAAAATATGTATTAAATAATTGTTTTACTTATTACAATTTGCAGCAATTTTATTTTTAAAAACTTTCTTGAAATATTTATTTTATAGAAAGAAGAAGCAAAAAACTTAAAAATAATACCTTCCACTTTTGATCACCTATTTTAATCAAAAGCTACAATTCCAAATTGTGTAAAAAAGTATACATAAATTTTCCTATTATTTGGAGTATTCGTAAAAAAATGACACTAGTACTACTACTAGTTTTTTATAACACAGTTGTTAACCTGATTGTTTTATTTAAAAGAAAAAAACTTGTTGGGTCTAATATGTTTTTAAACTAAAAAATCTAACAAAGTTTAAATACAATAAGGTGGTAACCCTAATCTTTAAAAAATAAAAATTCTAAAACAGTTGGTAACCCTATTTATATGCATAAAGGAAAAAAGTTGGTAAGCCTAGAATATTTTTAAAACGAAAAACTTTACAAAGCTGAAATACATTAGGGTGGTAACCCTAATCTGGTGATTTTTTCCTAAAAATGTCTCATTTATGTACAAAAAAAATTGGTCACTCTACGATGTTTATAAACCTGCCAGATACTATAAAAATGTCCTATATATAAATTTTCACGTTATTTGGAGTAGTTGTTTAGAAAGGAGACAAGAAAATGATTTACAGACAAAAAATGAAGGTGAGGTCACCACATGACTATTATTTACAAATTAAGGCATTACTTTTAAGAGAAACAAACTATATTTTAATAATTACCGGCCATTTAGATTGGACTACAAAACAAATGCAACGTACCCAGACTCATAGATTTTGCAACCACACGAAACATAGTGGGTATTGTGCTCGGCCAAGTTCCCACGTCGGGAGATACACAAACAAACCTGGACATCCCCAGGCGGAAAACATCACAATCAAATTGACCACGTACCTGATGTTCAATCAAAGAGGAAAGTCATGTATTACAAACGTCAAAAGCTACCGTGGGGCAAACTGCAAATCAGATCATTCCAAGTCTGCGCTCGCTACTGATGTCGCACGTCGGCACACAACAAAGAAAAATAACGTAGAAATACTACAAAAAAAACACAAGTAAGAAAAAGGTACCAGATAGCCGTGCAGAAAAAAATCGATGCACCTCCAACGAAGAATAGAACAAGAAACACACTAGGTGAAGTGAAACGCACCTGAAATCACCAGAGAACCTCTGAACTCCAAGTGGCAAAGACAACAAAAAGAGAAAAACCTTGAACACGGATTAACGAATGGTACGATAAAGATTATAAAAAAGCAATTCATAAACACAACAGGAACCGCAGAATATACTTGGACAGACCAACAAGTGCTAAGAGACAAGCCTACGAGTAAGCACAAAAAAAAGCAGTCTAATAAGGCAGAACTACAAAAAAGGCGTAAATCATCATGGCGCTGATAAAAGGAAAACAGAACTTCCAAGATCACAATATCCGACAAGTATACAAAGAAATCAATCTTTTTAAAAAAGGCTATATATAAACCAAGCACCACTAAATGAAGAAAAATCCGAAAACATTATAGCGGATATGAAATGGATAAAAGACAGGTGAAAAAGTGTTCTCGGAACCACTTAACCCTAATAATAACCTACAGGATGAGGCAACACAGGCTGACCACTGCTTACAACTGCAACCAGATAAAGAACAAAACATTGACCCCCACCATAAATGAGGTTGGGAAAGTAATAAGCTTCCAAAATAATGAAAAATCCTATAGAGAATGCCAGCAGAACTGTACAAATATTGCGGGAAAAACATAGTACTAAAACTGAATCACTATGATATGAAACTCAGAAAGCCCTAAAGTATGTCAAATCAGCGTAATATGCCCCGTACAAAATACTAACTAATGCAATTTAAATCAGGATTAAAGCATATAAGGAAGCGACTATCGATAAATACTATCGATAAATTTTAAGCCAGGCAGATCCTGGGTGGCTGTTGCTTCAGGAAAGCGTACGATAGCATCGAGCGAGCAAAACTATACACCATTATGCTGAATTTTGGAATACTACGCTAACAATGCAAAACACGACATGTAGGGTAAGAGTAAAATTGAACTGATAAAGGCTTTCAAGGTAAGCCAAGAACTAAAGCAAAGAATAGGCCTTTGCTTGGATTGATGCAAATTAAATCCATAAACGAATCGCTCCGCCAACAGCACAACACACTCGCTACTGCTAGCGATAAAAACAAAAAACGTCCTACAAAGTACAAAAGTAAGATAGTACAAAACCCGAACTCGACCATTAGTAGAGTATAGCAACGAAAACTGGGCGATGTCACAAAAGTCCATAGATACTCTGAACGTCTTCGAGCGTAAGATGTTACGAAGAATATATGGTGCAATTAAAGAGGATGGCCGCTGGATAATTTGCTACAATTACGAACTTTATAACATGTATAAAGAACCAGCTCTATTCACCCATATAAACACTCACGTCTAAAATGTGCCGAAAATCTGCATGTCGAAAATAGTTATAAATGTGACCCTTGTTGGTAGAAGGCCCGCAGAAAAACTGAGTGAGTGAGTAAATAATTGTACACGCGCCATAGGAGACCGCATCGTGTGAAAGAGGAGGATTGAAGAGGACATTGTTCAAGTTGGGCTGTAGCGTCGTTTGAGAGAAAATAGGATTGGCAGAAGATATCATTTACTTCATTTTGGCAAAATATGTATGTTCGCAATCAATTTCATATCCTTCTTATTTGCTTCCATATCTCTCTTACCATTTCTGTTCATACAGTTCCTGCTTGACATAGGTGCGGCTTCAGTGAAATATTAAAGTTGGTGCTGGTCCAAATATATTCTCATTTACTTCATGAAGTCAATGTCCCACTCTTTGTCCTCTCATATCGCATTGTCTCACTATCTCAACACTCGTTTCTCATTGTACGTCTAAATATAAAGTTATCATCCTCTTGAGCCTTTGACTTATCATTACCTTCTACTTTACTTTCCTTCTGATTTGATAGTCGTAGAGACCCACCTCGGCCATCAGCTTAACTTTCTAACCGATCCCCTAGACTGGTAGTCGCAGCAATATACTTCGCATCCTAGCTATCACTTGGCAGCCCCTGTTAACCTTGTATTTGTTGGCTATTTTAGTTATAGGTAAACTTGTTTATTCTAAAAGGGTTGTAAATGAATATTTGGCGAAAATAACAGGCAGTAAATGTCAGTACTCTTGTTTTAGATTTTTAGAAATGGTATTTTTCTTGGAATATTCTATTTTCTTTGAAAACAACTATCTACTTGATTGTTAGCCAGAACCATCCCAGACAATATTTAACAAACTGACTGTTAGTTCGACAGTCACAGCGACGACCTCACCTGGTCAGTTGTCACCCTTCCCCCGCTCGTCTATTCCGAGCCTCAAAAACATCCCTCTCCGTCTCGACTCCACCGCCAATTTGTGCGTCCTGGCTAGGAGAAGCAATAATTTTTTATTTTTTTGCTTAAGAGAAAATTTTTGAATTTTACAATTTGTTTTATAGAAAGGATTGTTTATATTTTGACGGCGTGCACATCAGCTCCGCGAATTTAAGCTAAATTGGACAATTAGCAAGTAGATCTTAATTTGTAGCGGGGTAAAACACGAAAAAAGAGCAGCAGCAGGGACAGCATGCCTAATAGATAGGAAACATGGGAAAAAGATAGAAGGATGGGAAGCAGTGAATGAAAGAATAATTGTTGTCAGACTAAAAGACGACAGGGAGAACAAGACGGTAACAATCATTGGAGTATACGGTGCGAATGAAGACGAGACAAAAGTCAACAAAGACACATTCTGGGAAAATCTTACGGAAGAAACAGAAAAGGCAGAAAAGGCAGGTATACATAATGGTCGGGTAGGGATAGAAGATGAAATATACAATAGAGTATTAGAAAGACAGTGAGAAGATCATAAAATCAATAATGGTGTAAGATTAATTCACATCTGCACGGAACAGGACGTAATAATAACAAATACATTCTTCGCACATAAAAACATACACAATTACACAAGATAGCAAAACAGTAGATATTAAAGATTTATAATAGACCATGTAATAACAAGAAAAGTTAACAGAAACAAGATAAGGGATGTAAGAGTAGAAAGAAGATACGAGATAGGTAGTGATCACTATTTACTAGTTGCACAGGTACACAAAACAAGCAAGAGCAGAGAAGAAAGGGGAAAGGAAAGAACACAAAGAAACAATTAGAGTATATCAGCTCAAAAACGAAGAGACAGTAAAGATATATCAAGAAGAAATTAATAAAACTTTTAAAGAACTAACAGAAATAGAATTAAAGTGTATTGACAAACAACGGAAAACGATAAAGAAAACAATAATGGAGATAGCAAAAAGAGTATGTGGAACAAACAAACAAAGTAGGTACAAAAAACAAACAGCATGGTGGACCACAGAAATTAAAGATCAAATACAAACAAATAAAGCAAAATGGCTAAAGTACTTAAGTACTAACAATCAGGGTTCCTGTGACAAATATAAGATAGAAAGAATAAAGGCAAAGAAAATAACAAGAAGAGAAAAACGCAAAAAGTAGGCAAAATTTGGAGACAAAATGGAAAATAATGCCACAGAAACATAGAACAGGAAAGCTACTAACAAAATTTTAGATTTAGAGAAGGCGTTTGACAGGGTACCAAGAAAAACGATCTGGGAAGGATTGAGAAAATTAGGAGTAGTTTTAATCATTTTTTACTTTCCACAATCAATGGTATATTAGTTGCATACCTAAGTGTCCTTGTTGCCACCCTCACCGTACGATTTAAATCTTTATAGGTTTCTTTTATTTTTACTCTAACATTTCTTTACCAATTTCTTACCACTGCATTGCTCCTCATGGTTCTCCTTTCTAATAACCAAATGCAAATTTGAGATGAATAAATGATTGCCCCAACTTTTTTGCACCACGTATCCGTGTTCTTTTTAATATTTCCAGCTCCGTTTGTTTTCTTCTCTTCCTTTTTTTCTCCCTCTATCAACCTTTTAATTTTGTATTTTTTCCTTTTCTTTCTAGTATTTTCTCTAATTCACATTCGTAATCTTTTTGCTTACTTCCTCTTTTTTCTTTCTGTCTTTATTGATGCTTTCCCACGCCTAATTTTAATTTTTTTATGTATTTTAATTTTTCTTGTTTGTTCTTCTTCCTTTTTTGTATATTGTTTTACATTGTTTTAGTGTTTTCTAATCTTTATCTATTTTATCCGTGCTTTCTGCTCTTCCTTTTTCATCGACTTTAATCATCGTTTAACTTTTTCTGTGCTTCCTAATTCCTGCCGTTGACCAGTCTGGTACCGCTCTTTTCTTCTCTTTTTATTCCATGTATTCTTAATTTGTGGTAATCTCCATTATAATTGGTCAATGATGCGATCTAGTTTTTGTATCTTTGAAGTAGATTTTGATAATATTTTCCTATGCTTCTTCGATTGCAAGCTCAGATACTAGAGTGGATTTTTTTCTACCTATAATAAATAATACGTTAATGTTTCTTTTTATCCCACTCTTTGTTACTGTTTAAGGCACCTTACCCTTTTTATTAAACCCTTTCTAGCATATTCGTTTCTTCCTTATTTTACCTTTTGTTCATGGCTCTTCTTGTTTCCTTTTTTCAATTGTGACATGGGGCTGGCTTAGCTTGGTATGGTTCAAGAATAAAAGTCACAATTTAATACCAATATACAATATAAAGTTTATTTATTCACTTAAATAAATTATAAAGTTTAAAAATAAATTAGTACTTTGTGGAATAATTAAATAAATGGTAGATGTCCAAAATTATTAAACTATGTAGAAATTTACAATTAATAAAATAACAAAAACTCTTACTCCCAGCCGGTATAAATTGACGTATAGTAAGACAGACGGTCGGGAAAGGGTGTCAGTTAACAAGCCGAGTACGCAGTGAAATTTCAGGCTAACGAAACGGTTACGGTGGCGGTAGAATGCTAACTGGAGGCCGATGACATACGCTAAGACTACTTGGCTAGCGGATCGGACAAGGAGTCTAGCTAGCTCACCCGCCGAGGACTTAAGCTGCGACTGCAGGAAAATTACCTCCCATTATTAGGTTCTCCAGTGGTCCTTTATTTACTTCTTTTATATTTGCCTTACTTTCTCGTCTGTTATGTAACTATGTTCTTATAATTTACTTCTGTCTTCTGCTACATACCAAAAATTGCTCTAACAAGTTTTCCTATCTATTTCCGCTACCAACTCCATACCTTTTATTATTATATTGCTCTTTGCTTCATTTTTTTCCAATCGATTAATACTTATTACCAACATGCTTATTTCAGTTTTATTTCCCTTTTTTATTCCTTTTATTTTCATATCTTTCTTCCTTTTCCTTTTTTTTTCTTTTTTTCTTATCTTTTTATTGTCCGCTCTAATAAATTTTATGTCTTCCAGAACTTCCTTTGTCCTTTGGTAGGACTTCTTATTAGTGCTAGTTTTTCCTTTTTTTTTTGAAGGTCTCTAATTCTCTAAAGCTCCCAGCTCTCTTTTCTTGCACGTATCTATCCATTTTACAAAGTAACTTAGTAACTTTAGGCTTTTATAGCCCTACTTTCATACTTCTTTACCTTTAATTTTATTTGTTTCTAAATTTTCATTTTCTTCTTTCTGGAATATCTTTCTTCTATCTCTGCCCTTTTTAGTTTTCGCTTTTCAGCACTTTTCCCTTTTTTACCTTTTAATAAATTTCTGAAATACAAAGCACACTCTCCTATTAGTAAAAGTAAGAGGCTCTTGTTCTCTATATGGTTCTATGAACCTTACCAATAAACTACCATTTCCGAACTTCAGAAATATACACACAGACAGACATTAATTTTTCTAAAAGTATGGGACCGAAAACAATAACTGTACTTTCTTTTACTTCAACAATTAGAGAAAAATGATCAATACTTGTTTAAAGATTCAGATACAAGAACGTATATAAATTGTTTCAAACAAGCAATTGATTCTTCTATTTATGTATTATTATCAATTCTAAAACAAAATACAAATTAAATGATTACAGAATGAGCTGATTATTTCGTTTTAAAATTTTATAATTTTTTGATAAAATGAGATGAATCCAGGAAAGTAACAAAAAATAATTAGCGGTGTTTTACAATGGACTTTAATCACTTTAACACGATTGAGTGTTGACAAACTTCACAGCGGAAGTATGCAAATTGAAGCATTTCCTTTAAAGTCTTAACCGGGATTACGCTTAACTAATTTCAGCCACTTATTTTCAAATGAGCTTTTTTAAAAGATTTATTACATTCTGCCAGTTGAAATTTACCATATTAAATTAAACACAATCATTATACTTTGAGCATCAACCCATTTGCGGACATTTCAATGACTTTTTATTCAAAGGCTTGTACACACAGGACACAGGCATGTAATAATTTGCGAACATATTACAGAAAAGCAAATAGTCTCTATTTTTTGTGTAAAATCATTAGCGGCAGATATGAATGGCTTTTCACAGCATCACCTATAGGCGATTCAAATTATTTTTTTCCGCCATGATTATGGGCGAAGTTTACATTCTAAGAAGAGAAGCTGTGGTTGGGATCTCTGCCACTTATCATAAATTGCACATAGCATGGACATGAACCAACCTATTTTGATCTAGTTCATCATTCATCGCTAGGTAGCGGATCAACTAGCTTGAATTGCCAATTAAGATGCAAAAAAACTTCACTTATGGAACATCGCAAAAGGTATAGGCTATAGGCGATTCAAATTATTTTTTCCGTCATATTTTAAGGCGGAACTTTTGCCCTAAATGAGTAAAATTATAACATTTAAGAAATAGTCTCTTAGTGCTTTTTGTGTATTTTTTTTAATTGGCTGTTTGATGAATTTGTGAATACAATCTAATTATGTAAACACATATGAATTAAACTAAGTGCGCATTAATAAAAAAAATATTTATTTCGCTAGATGTCGTACCGCGTAGCTTAAATTACTTATTAAAGAGGGCCACTGCGGCCACAAATAAAAATCATACAATAGATAAATAACTATGCACTAATATAACTGTGCAGGTTAGGATGTAAAAAAACCTTACTGTTGAAACACACAGAGGACAAAAATCAAACAAATAATAAATACAAATAAATAAATAAAACTTTAAAATTAATATCACTTTGAAGGCAAGAGTTTAAAATAAAAAAACATAAAACATAAAACTAAAGATCACATGGACGGTATGAGTTACCCGTTAAAATTCGTCTGAACGCACGATAAAATATTACTTTTTGCAAAGATAACCATAAAATTACGTTAAAAATATATAAAATAAATATTATATGCCTTTGACGTCACTTTTAATATTTTATATGCGTGTTTAAAATGAATTTTTTTCGTACCACATAACCAAGCTAAAAATTTTAGACTGCAGATACATTTATTATGATCCGCTGATACTATAAATTGAAACATAATTATAGCGACATTACAAAAACTATTGTATCTTTGGCAATCCTTGATTATGTAGTCGACTCTTGAGCTCTTGGCTCATTCCGACCTCCTACCAACTCTTTCTTTCTAGTCTGATAAGTCGCAGCGTATGTCCTCGGCGACTTAACTAGACGCTTTATCTTTTCCGGTAGTCTGATAGTCGCAGCGTAAGTTCTAGGTCCCCAGATTACTATTTCATATACCTGACAGTCGCAGCGTAAGTCTTCGGCTTACGACAGTTGATTAATTTAATTTATTAAAAAAACTTACAAATTAATAGAGAGATATTGCAACCTCTGTTTTACTGATCTTTAAATAAAGTTTTCCTTTGACGTGTGCGCTTGCGCAGTTGATATATCCTTAATTTTTTTCTTTTATTAAAATACAGGCTACCTTTATTTAACTTAAATAAAGGCAAAGCATCTTTATTTAAAGCTCCTTAATTTTGACGGGTTTTCTGTCAATTTAACGGAGTGAATTTGAACATAAAATTTTTTTCTTTTTTTTTTGATTAATTATGTTGTGGACAGAACCTGTTTATTTTCTTGGTGGTTAACATTCGCTAGAATAACTACTTCTAACTGTCCTTCTATATTCATTACAATTTAGATACATCAATTTGACAAATTTGTCAAAATAAAGTATAAAGCAAGAGCACCGATGCAATAACACTCTTTGAAACATAATGAAAATTTTTAATACAGAATACTTTATTAAAGGTTTCTTTTAATAAAGTCAGTTTTTTCTCACTTTGCAATATCTCTCTATTAACTTATTTTAGACTTAATATTTTTTTTGAATTTTGTGATTTTAACGCACTAACAAATTATTTTGGACACTATATTTTATTTAAATTTGATGAATAAAACTTTAATTTGTGCGTTAGAAATAAATTGTGACTATAATTTTGAACCCTAGCGAGCAAAGCTAGTCATTCGTTACCACTTGGAGATGGAATTTTTTCCAATTTATACAGTAAGTCTGCACATCTACCATGGTTGGTGCGTAAGTTCTGTGGTTGTATGAGACTTAGTATGGATAGCCACGGTGTTGGTGTCGATTTAGGTGTACCACTAATGCATCGTATTGTGTGGTTTATTTGGGCGTCTGTCTCACATGTATGGGCGCTGTTAAGCCAAACCGGTGCGCTATACTCTGCAGTTGACTTGGAGTAATTGTTGGCTGTTTTGTTACATAGGTGAAAGCAGGTTGTCTTAGTCTTGGCTGGGTGTGGTTGTAACCTTCACTTACGAAAGTATGCTTTCAGTATAGTAAGATTGGAAGTTAAAGTGTCCATAGTTTCTTTAAACCTGTGATGTCTAGTCACCCAGTCATCACCATATCAAAATTTCTTTAATTCTGTGTCAGGCATGTCATATACGTAAATATTCAAAAGTGGTGGAACCAAAACCGTTTCCCGTGGTAGACTATTGTTTAATACTTTTAAAGCCCTTACCTAATTACTAAATACTACTGGAAAAGTTCTATTAGCAATCATGTTGATGATAAGGTGTCTAGTCTTCCAAAAGGGGATTACTCGTGCAAGCTTATACAAGGCCATGTCTCCAAACAGTGTTATACGCCGCCGACATGTCTATGAAAGCGATTAACGTTTTCAGCTTTTTTAATATCCTTCTTTTATATATGTTGTTAGAGACATTTTTTGATCTATGCAGCTTTTTCCCGGTCGGCATCTAGCCTGTTCGATGGGTATTATTTCTAATATATTGTTTCCTATTCTGTTGAGAATGAGCCTGTCTAGAAGTTTCGTAACTTTAGTAACGCGATTGGCCGGTAGCTTTTTAGCTGGTCGCTTGGTTTTCCTGTCTTTAATAGTGCAATAACTTTTGATCGTTTCATTTCGTGGAAGATGCTTTCCTTTCTTTATGTTGTTTGTAAAGAACTAGCTTAACCAGTTTGTAGTGTATTTGCCGCAATTTGAAAGGAAGACTTTCTTCGGGCTTCCGTGCTTTATCTGGCTTCATGTCCCTATTGAATGATCTTAGTTTCTAAAGGATTTGGGTGGTAAGAGTTTTGTTTCTTAGGGTCCTTGATGTGAATACAATGTGGGCAGCAATCTTATTCGGGGATATTTTGTAGTTATAGTTTGTTACATTATCCCCTGCTCCAAGTTTTCTCAAGAACGATTAAGCTTTTCTGCTCGATCTAGTCCAGGTTAGCCACTGTTCCAGTCCACCGCACAGTCCGCGCCGCATTCAGTTTTTTTAGTGGATTTTCTGCAATTTCTCTGTTGTCGATGTTAAGAAATTCCTTATATAGTTTTTTGCAGTCCTCATACCATCCGGAAAGGTATTATTTAAGGTATCCTCTAGGTATATTCTCTTTTGCTCTTCGGTCAAAGCGTTTATGAACCTCTGATAGTTTTCAGCTGTTGGTGGGATCCAAGCCATAAATTTGTCTAAATATTTGAGTTTGCTTACCTTGTTTACTTTTCCTTTCTAAAATTTCACCTTGAGAGGGGTAATGACCTTATTAAGAGAATACTTATTACGATTTTTATTAGCGCTGGCCGGTGTAGGGATTTTTGCTCCCGAAACAAAGATCCGTATTGTATTCTAGGTTCCATGTTGCTAATTTAAAAGAGCCCTGATCTTTCACATGTGTTGATGGCTGCCTAGTTCAGTAACGCTTTTTCATTTCTCTCATTTTCTCTATATCCCTATTGTATTTGATGACTTTTGAAGTCACCTACTGAGACGGCTAGATGCAACAGAAGAGCCTTTACTTCTGTGGGCCTGGTTGAAGGGAAGGCTTATAAATGTTAATAATGGTGACCTCTCCAATCTTCATAGTCACTTCGTGAATATTAATTGGCTTAAATATTTTACATAGGTGGGCAATGAAAATTAAAGCGAGCGTAGGTGGTGATCCCGTGAGCGAGATGGTACGTGGCTCCTCTTAGGTTATATTCTGGTATACCCCCGCTTTTATTAGGTTGGTCTTCGTTTATTGTATGGGTTTGCTGTATGGCAAAGACATTGATGTCGTTGTTTATTAATATTTTTTGTGGGACTCTGCACTTATTGGTCGATTCTGAGCAATATTGTAGCAGTCGCATAATCGTAATCATAAAAATTTGCGTGTAGTGGGATTCTAAGAGCATTCGTTGAGAGTTATGAATCGAAAACTAGTTTCCGGTCAGGTTTGGTACTCCTGTAGAGGTTCGTAACTACCTGTAACTCACGCATGCTCAATATAACTATCACATGCGCTATACAACTCACGCATGCGTTATGACAATAGTTTTTTTTTCTGTCAAACGCTACGATCCTCGTCAGGTTACTCAAATACTCAAAATTTACATAATCGTAAGTCTGTAGCTCACTACTTACGATTTACTCATAAGCCAACGATTTTACAATTTTACGATCAGAACTCAGAATGGACCCATTATCCTAATTTATTTCAATTAAGTTGGAATATCTTCAACCATTGTCCGAAGTTTCGGTATAAAGGTTCTGAGAAGGTCCGTTTGGTTTAGAAAATATATTGTATATGTGTATGTAATTTCTTAAGCCATGAGATCAATTCTTGATTGATTTTCTGACTGCCAGAAATGTTAGCTATTTAGCGTTACCAAGGGTGCAGTACGTGGAGGCGTGGCAAACTCTTACAACATGATCTTTCCTGTTTATATATTACTATTTATCGCATTTAATACCTCACATACTGAGTATTCTGTTCTGCAATTGCGCGCTTACTCCAGACTTGGGTGATATAGAAGAATGAGCCTTATTGAAATCACGTATTTTGAAAACTTATGTGGCGATCCTATGAGTGTGATGGTACGGGGATCCTCTTAGGTTAAATTGTGGGATGTCCCATTGATTTCGTTGTATATTAATATTTTTTGTAAGGCTTGGTTCGATTCTGAGCTTCATCGTAGCAGTCGGAAGATCGTAACCATGAAAATTTAAAAGAAGTGGTTTTCTGAGGGCATTCGTTAAAAGTTATAAATCCAAAATTGGTTTTCGGGCAGGTTTGGTGCTCCCGCAAAGTTCGTAACTTAGACTTGAAGCATCAACTGCTCCAGAAGGTTATTGCTTATAAGGGACTTGAACGATAACGAATTGCAATCTCAATAATCAATAGCGTCGTCAGTAGCCGTTAGAAAGTCATCGTATTCGCCATTGTAGGCCCTGTTTTGGCAATCCTGGATTATGTGGTCGACTCTTAAGTTCTAGGCTCATTCTAACCTTCTTACCTACCCTTTCTCTCCAGTCTGACAGCTGCAGCGTAAGTCCTTGGCGAGTTAGATAGACTCCTTATCCGTTCCAATAGTTTTGTAGTTGACCTAGGTCCTTGACCCCTTCCAGCTAGAATTCTACCGCCACCGTAACCCTTACCATTCTACCAGCCTGACAGTCGCAGCGTAAGTCCTTGACTTGTCTGTTGACAAGCGCAGATAATTTTTTCTATATGAGGTTAGCAGATCTTCAACTATTGTCCGACGTTTCGGTTAAAAGGTCCCGAGAAGGACCGTTTGGCTTTGAGACTATATTGGGCATAACGTAATTTGTTTAGCCAGGAGATCAATTCTTAATTTATTGTCTGAGTGCCATAATTGTTAGCTCTTTAGCGTTACCAAGGGTGCATCACGTGAAGGCGAGTTAACTTTGCACCCCACAAAATGGGTAAAGCACAAGCAACACGTATATAAAAAAGAAAAATAATTAAATAAAATTAAGTCAAACATGTGGAGACCTAGCACGTTTAAAACTAAAATAAAATCACATAAGAAATAAAAATTGAAATACGAGTTTTAAACTAATTTTGAATTGTATTTTAAATTATGAATGTTGAATAGTGTTAGGTCGATAAAATATGCAATTACTTATATTTTTTCTAATTATTAATTTAATTAAATTAAATATTTAGTACATTTATTTTTTAATTAATTGTCCTTAAACTAAGGGCAAAGCTTAGCGCGGCCCTGAAAATAATATAATTTCAAATATTTATTTTTGTGTCATGAATGGAAAAATTTAATAAACAGATTTTAAAATTTTTAAAGTTTAGAGCATTAAATACAACGAGTTTGTTTATAATGGAATAGTAGCTGTGCACAAGCTGGTGCAACACAATAACACGTATTTAGAATGGTTCCATCAGCACCTAATATTAAACCAACTTGAACATTGGCCAGCAAAAGCTTTCTCCCCTTACAGCTAACATTAAAACATTGAGATTATATTGCTCCCCGTTTATTATCTTATATAGATAATTAAACCTGTCAAATTATTATTATTTTATATCTTTACATAAATCAGACAATCTATCCTAAATTAAATTATTTATAGTTCTCATAAAATCATGAGTTATGCGATAATTTGTTTACTTATTAAAATTGAGAACGCAAATTATCATTTTATAATTACTGTGAGCTTAACTTCTAATTTGTCGATGTCCATTTATATTAAAGTGGCTAGGGTGATTATTACGTACCTAATAATGGAAAATAGTTTTGTATCAAGTTAGATAATTCTTAATAATTATATAATTACTATTTTTTACTGTATTATGCGATAGAGATTCTAGTAAAAATGTACCCTTACCAAGAATTGACCAAAATTAAAAAATGTGTGTCTGGATATGTGAGTGTGGCCAACAGATTCATCCTTAGAGTGCCAAAGGCGTATATATACGTTCCTGTTCTTGGCTTGCATCAACTTTTTGTATATTTATAATTATTATATAATATCATTTTTAAAAAACAATGTGTTTCTGCGAAAGGAAACTGGCGCAGTCGGTAGGATTTTTGTGACGATAAGCGGAATCTTCCAAATCCTGCACGTTTTAATTATTGACGCTTTTTGTATATATAAATAAATACATAAAAGCGTACCAAAACCAACTGGTTTTATGCAAATATTTTAAAAACTATTAAGTTTGTGGAAAATGTTTAGAATGAAATTTGCAACAAATTTTGTGCCTATCTGTAACAGATACCATAAGCGGAATATACGAAAATATATTTCGGTACGATTTATCACTGGACTATGGTATGTAGCTACAGGATATTAGCGTTCCTAGATATGATACTGCGGTACAGAAAACAAATGAAATACTACGGTATAATCTTTTTTTTAGAAATCTTTATGGCTAACTAGAATCAAACCATGGCACTTTTTTTTGTTGCACCTTTTAATTACGGAACTGGGGCTAAGAATTTCTTCGTCGTTAACTAATAAGGGAAACCCTAAATTTTTTGATAATAACTTCGGAATTGATACGCGTGAAGTCTGTTTATGTCTAAAAAGTTAGCCAATGTAAATTTAGAAATTCAATGACTTAAAATTGACATCTTGGACTTAAGTGATGTCTGATAACAGGGCTCTTTTCTTCTTATCCTTCTTCATAAGCCAACCGGCCTTCTTTTTAGACTTACACTTAGTCTGATCTGTCCTGAGATACTGAACTATAGCTGTCATTTAATATCTTTGGTGGTTGTCCCGTTATTCTCTTGTATTCAAGCTTCTTTGCTAGTCGATGGTCTTCCATTCGAGTTATGTTCTATTTTTAAATAATTAAAGATCATCTAAATATCAACAAATTTCCCCCCCTCAGCTTTCGTGCTACAATTTTTCTGACTTCTTGGCTTGACAGCTCTATAAAAGTTGGCTGCATATGCCATGCACCGACATTGTCCGACCAATGGTATGGTGTCCAGACACTTTTGAAATTTTTCATCGTGAGGCCATCATTCGATACCGGCGCTACGTAGCGAAAGGTAGCATTCGAAAGAGCGCCTCAAATAATAACGAAATTTTTTATTTTTTACTATCATTTACAAAGTAAATTGAATCGATATTTTTGTGGAAATATTCGTTTGCGACCTCCCTCATTTAGAAAAAGTTGATTTCGAAGTGGTATCTGTCTGTCTGTGTGTCGTATGTGTCCTCTTTACAGCCCAGGCGGTTAAACTGATCGTCCTGTAAATTCATATTTAGGCTGTTAACAAAAATTGGGAGGTCCCAGTGACTTTTGGCTAAAATCAAAAAATAGAAAGTGGTAGTTTATTAGTGAGGTTTTTAAGTTTTTTGCAAATATTTCAAAATCTATTGAGTTTATGAAAAAAAAATAGGAGTACAAAAGTAAAATAAATTTTATACAAATTTTGTTTCTGGCATTTTTTCAAAATTTAACATTTTAAGAACTCATTGTTTTCTGTTGCTATGCAACATTGTCAGTGTAATAATTTATATTCAGTTGCAGAGACGTAAAGTCATTTGATCAGCTGACAATAAATTAAATAGGGTTAACTACCCGTCAAAAGTGATAGACGTCAATAATTGAAATATTATTGCCAACGTACATTTTAACATCTTAAATATGATAGTTAACCCAAAAAACATCTCAAATTAGTAAATGAAAGTCGTGTGGTGACCACACCTTCATTTTTTCCCTTGATATTTAAGGACAAAAAAAAATTTTATTTGACGAAATTTTTCTCCTCCAGCCTCCGACCTGGGTGTGCTAATTTTTTTCGACCCTAGAAATTGATAGTCCTACGTAAGGGTTAGGTATAGCCTGTGCATCAACCCTTTGCAGCGTCAATACGCGTTAGAAAATTAGCGTGGCAAAGCCATTTCCGACATTTGCTTGGCCCTGCAAGAAATTCCAAATTCCCATTAAAAATTGTCATACATTTAATTTAACATTTAGAGCTCTTTTTTTTTCTTTATGGGGAATTAAGTCCCAATCGAATCTTCTCTCGTAATATTTCAGACAAATTTCGGCATTTGGTAAAGGAATCAACCGCGAAGAAAAATCATAAACATAATTTTGAATTTCGCTTCCGCTCGTCCTCTGCAATTTTTTGAATTTCATCAATCAAAAAAGGCAAAATAGGAGTTGCACAAACTCCATATATTTTTACAATCAATTTGGATATATTACGGAAAAAACACATTTTAATTAAAAAATGACCCACACTCCTAAAATTCAATTATTGTCAAAATTTAAATATATTCCCGAAAAATTAATATTCTTAAACACTTTTCCCGTCGTTTTTTTTACCGCGGCGAGAGTTTTCCTTTAATATGCTTTTCTGTCACACCGATCGATGTATCGTTTAATTCTCTCTCTTCTAATGTCTTTGGTATTTTTTAACACTTATTTCGTCCGCCAAAAATTATAAGGAGTTTAAACCAGGACATCACAGTTTTGCCAGAAAACGCGATAAAAAGAATTTTTACTCTCTCCCTCTCTCGCACACTCTTCTCCCATAAGACTTACATTTTCGCACTCTTGGAATAAATATTTCAGTAAACCATTCATACGGTCAAACATTTTTTATTTAATTAAAATAAAAGTTGCTTTTGTGACGTATAAATCATCTTCGGTTGGCGTAAAAAGAAATAAATTAGAATAAAAATTAGATATTTAAAAAAAAATTAAACCTTTTTTATTTTTTATTACTTTTTTCCAGATTAGTTTAGGGGACGCGGCTCTTTAAATCAATATTATCAACAACAATTTGTATTCTCCCCCAGGTTAGGTAAGGTTAGGTATTTTAGGTAAAAAGGATACTAGGATTACCAACTTACTTTTTTTCCTTATTACATATAAAATGGGAATACCAAGTGTTTTATAAAAAAAAGACATTACCAACTTTAAAAAAATAATCAAATTTTGACTTTCCTTTACAAAGAAAATGAGAGTCTGTAATCGCGAAAATTTTTGAAATCGAGATTTTTACAGAAATATCCGTTTTCTTCCTTCATTTAGAAAAAGTTGTTTTTAAAGTGTTTTTTGTTTGTCTACCTGTCTGTGTTTTCTGCACAGCCCAGACGGCCAAACCAATCAGCCTGAAAATTCATATTTAAGCTTTTAACAAAAATTGGGAGCACCCGGTAACTTTTGACTAAAATCAACTAACCGGAAGTAGTGGTTTATAGGTTAGGTTTTTTGGTCGATTGCAAATATTTCAAAAACTATCAACTTAATGGAAAAATTCTTAGCGTTTGAAAGCGTTTAAAATTAAATTTGAAACAAATTTTATTTCTTCGAAATTTAATATTTTAAGAACTTATCCTTGTTCATTGCTAAGGAACTTTTATTAAATTTATTTTTTATTTTTAAGTTTAGGGTTTGCACATAATTGTATTTACACTTTGTAAAGTTTTTCGGTTCAAAAACATACTAGGCATACCAACTTTTTTCTTTTATATATATAAAATAGGGTTACCAACCATAAAAAAAATAAATAAATTAGGGTTGCTAGTTTCACAATTTTAGGTTAGGTTACCACCTTATTGTATTTAAACTCTGTATAGTTTTTCGGTTTAAAAATATACTAGGTTTACCAACTTTTTAAATTAAAAATAAAATGGGGTTACCAACTGCTTTATAAAAAAGTACATAAGGGTTGCCAACTTAAATTTTTTTTTTTAAACAACTTACTGTTTAAACTTTGTATGGTTTTATGGTTGAGAAACATTCTAAGGTTACCAACAGTTTTTTAAAGAAAAATCTTATGAGGGTTGCCAACTTTAAAAAAATATATTTTAAAATTTTTTTTAAAACTTATTTTTCATCAATATTATCGTTTATGGGGTAAAATATTGTTTAAATGTATACTAATAAGAGTCCTAACATTCCAAACATTATTCGGTGTTGATGATACAGCAATTGTAGCTCTTACCTTAGCCGAACTTTATAGAATAATAGGTAAAGTTGTAAGCGCCAGTGAGCAATTAAGCCTTTCTTGAAAGCTTAAAAAAAACTAAAAAGATGGTCTTATTAAAAAGAGATATGCCCAATATAAGTTTAAATATTACCAATTAAAGAGCAATGGTAACTCTAAGGGTGAAAATAAAAAGAAATGTGTGTGTGTGTGTGTTTTTATGCCCCTTACAATTTTTGAGTTTTTAAACTAAATGACATCTTTAACATTTATAATAAAAAAATTAAACAAACAAAATAATTTTATTAAATTATATTGTTTATTAAACTAACGTAATCCGAAAAAAAAACTAATAGTAATAATTAAAACAAAATAATAATTTTTATATTATAAAATAGGGCTTTATAAATTTATTTATTGCTAATATTTTCTTAATAAAGTACTCTGTTAAAAAGAAAAATAGAGATTTCATGTAGCTTGAAAGGTTTCGTGAGCAAAGTTATCAAAGACGACAGGAAGCTGATTAATTTTGGAAGATTTGATCAATATAGTAATTGATTAAAAATAAAGCTAAAATTTATTATTAATTAAAAAAATATTTATTTACTTACCTACTACTAACATATATATTTTTTAAATTAAGTTGATTTTTTATAAAGTTATATGTTCTTACTTGCGTGGTTGTGATAAGTATCGACTATATTGACTAGTAAACGGATTTGGTGGTAAGTTTTCATATACAGGTGTAGTGGAAACCAAAAATTCCCACAGTCCATCACAAGTGCCTTCGAAATTTGTTATGGGATCAGCATGAGTGGATCCCACATGTGCTATCATTTCTCACATATTTTCATACCTTTTATACAAATAAATCTAATACATTCTACAGATTTAAAATTATGGATTATTTACATCCATTATAAAGGTATCAAATTAAATTTAATCAATCAATTGGAAATCTAAAAGAGCTGTTGATGTTTTACATCTGGATTATTTAAAATTTTTAACATGGTCGCATATTTCTTAGTAAAGAATGATTTATTTCTTTGGATATACTCTTACCGGTTTATTGTAAAAGTAAATACGTAAACACGGAAGATAAATCATGTATAAAAAGTGTGCTAAGTAAGATATCTGCGCTATGGTAATATTTTATCCGACTCCCGGCATAGTCTCTAAAACTCAACACAAGCCTGAAGCGTGAAACTCTCTCGATCCATCAATAAGGCTCTAACACAACTGACATCTTCCAGCTGAGGATTTCCAGTAGATCAAAGAATAGAGCGAGTGAGGAAAAGGGGAATTCGAACCAAAGATCGCAGGCATACATCGTTAAATGTTTATTATGTCTGCCTACAGTGCTTGGGCAGGAAATATTCACTCCTATGCTGGATGATTGAGGTTTGACAGTTATGATATTCGTTTTCTACATTTGAATTTTTGTTATTTATGTTGATTTGCATTTCAATCGGCATGTGAAAATATCTCGGGTAAATCTTTTTCTTTGTTACAACTGACATGATGGAAATTCAAACTTGTAGTAGCAAAAAAACTGTTTTGTGCTTTAAAATATGTTCAGGTGAACTTTTAACATACGGTTTTACACTTAAGTGCTTTTTATAAATGGAAA
>JARJDX010002462.1:0-15808 GCA_030264735.1 Gymnusa sp. GC000175
AAAGCGCCTTTTACGAATTTTTTAGGTGAATAATGTCACCATAAATTGGCGGCTTATTTACGTGATTTAACATTTAGACAGGTAGTTTGGGTCGAAAAAAGAACAGATTTGCATGACGTTAAGATGCATTGCGAGCTCTTATTTAATACTTTGAAATTTTTAGACGATTTAAGCAGTTTTTGAAGTATTTGTGTTTGAAATTGCCAGTTTCTTTGATAATTATGTAAGTTTTTCTGTAGTCTTAGCTAACTAGGCTTCAAAGCGTTAATTATTTTGAAATTTATATATTTCTGTTTACCTTCCTCGTATAATTTTAATTAATAAAATCTTACTTTCAACAAAAATACATAAATTAATTCATCAAAACTGGAGCAACAAAATAACAAATTAATAAAATGTGGAGAATGCATTATTCATGCATAGAAGCGAGTCGCTCTAGTCTGAAATCACGTTATGGGTTCAAATCCCACACAGGCAAAACTTTTCTGATTAAGTCAAATATCGATACATGCACAAGTATAAACTTACTGCATTTACAATTATGCAGATGCATATTAAACCATTTTAAATTACACAATCGCCACAAAAATATTTAAGTTTACGATTACCTGAAAGTAAGCATGCGATCGCAAAAATCTTGATGTATCCTGCAAAGGTCATCCTTATGTATTATAAAAAAAATCTAATACATCATTTTCTCAGATACAAGCACAAATGGATCGCGTTCGCCGAAACAATTAAAGCGGAAACGATTAATTAACGTCGGCGACGAGTTAACACGCAAAGTCGTGGTATTTGAGATAAGGGCGAACGCAACTGGGCCATAGATGGTTCTGAACTGTGCGGCCGTCGCGGCGGGCGTCGCGACTCCGGAAAACGCGCACGCGGATGTGCCGCATCGAAAAGTTTTTTTGTGTGAATGCGCATAACTAAAAGTGCCAATATTTAAGAGACCATTTAAATATTTAAGGGATAATTGACGGCTTTAATCTTCGCGCGAGTTATAAATTGAATGGATTTCATAAATGGGAGCTTGTTTTTGCTTTAAAATAATTAATGCAATTAGGGAAGATAAAGTAAACAAATAGGCCGTAAAGAAACAGAAACTTATAATTAAAAGGTGAATAATTCATTGCTTTCATTTGGAAATTTGTTTTTAACTTTTTTTTGAGGAGTCTTGGTGGAATAAATTGAGCTTATTGGGTTGAGTTTTAAAGGGAAATTTTATTTAAAGTTGCTCTGAATTTACTAATGCGGTGTTGTTTTCACGTGACTTGATAAACGACCAAACTAAAATTTTTTACGAAAACTAAAACTAGGTATTTTAACAAGTTTATTTCTTTTAGTTTTTAGCCCGACAATAATTGATATTAGAAGAACTCTATGTAATACGATTTTCTTTCTAGACTTAACTTTCTTTCCTTATTCATTTAATACGAAAGAAAATTGAATTGACAAGATTTCTGCAATTATTTTAATAACTCAATTATTTTTAATAACGTACTGCACAATTAATTTAATCCACACAAATTAGAAGTTCACTAAGATGGTTCCACTAATGCTTCCATTATTAACAAGGGGGTAATTTTATTATTTGCCGTATCTGTAACTATTTATTATTGATTAATTAAAGTGTAATTTAAAAATTTATAACTCTAAACCACAGCTCAAAAACCAACAGAGCCTCCGAAACATGGGGACGACATGCCAAGGAAAAGGAAAAAACGACTTTAGAAATCGGATTCAATACCCACTTGATGCAGGAACATAATGTCATGATATCAAAGAGATCAAAATATTATTCTTGGACAAAACAAACACAAAATTGATATGTTCTGCATATGAGGAACCAAAAAAAAGGGTAAATAATACGAAAATTACTATAAAGGTCACTCATAAAAAAATTTAACAGCAACTAATAAGCATCGTATGTATTAAAATACTGAAAACTTCACTAAATCTTGGAAAAGGACATCATAAGCGTATACGCCCCAGACATGAGCAAACCAAAAGAAGAAACAGAACAGTTCTACTAGAAGCAACACCCACCAACGACCTGGTAAACCTGATGGGAGAATGCACGAATCGGGAACGAAACGATAGACAATTTAAAATTATTATTCAATGAAGAAATGTTAAATGCATAATGTAAAATACTGATTGACCTATGCGTCCATGATGAAATACGCATAAACAACATCTACTACGCGCAGAAACACCAACACAACATTACATGATCAAACACTAATCTACAATTGACCAAACACTACATCATCGCTAACAGACAAATTTACCCATCATCCATCATTCTAAACGTTCGCTCACTAACATCGACGAACACAAGAAGTGATCATAATCTGGTGCTATGTAAACTCAGAATATCTGTAAAACATGCAAAGAAATTGCCGCCACAAAACATCGGTAAGCTCAATGTGATATCGCTCACGGACGAAACGAATAACTCCTGTGTGCCAAACGAATCACCGAAAAATAAAAGTTAATTCCAGCAACACTAGGACCCAGCCCACATGGCTAAATTTCTAGAAGCATAACAGTGGCTTATGGTGATTCACACGGAACTAGAAATATCAATTTTAACGCCACAAACTGTAAAAAGTCATGATTCTCTATGGAGGTGCAAGTACTCGCAGCATAAAACGATCACAGAAGGCATAAGAACAACAAATATTTGGAAAAATCAGGATTTATTCCTAAAATAAAAAGAAGACAACTCTAAACACAAATTACTTAAAGAAATCTCTGGAAAACGATGACCATAATCACAAAACGGATTATCCGCATGCTTTTCTCTTCAAATGTGCAATTAAAAAATTTTGAATAGTTCTTGAGGCCAAAGAGATGGAAATTAATTAAAATAATTTTAGTATTTCCACAATTACCAAGTATGACAGAAAAAATAAAATGAATTTTAAATCCTAAAAACTACAAATCATTATGGTGGATAGTAATCATAGTAGTCCATGTAATAATAATTCTCTTAACAGATTGAAGAGGGTTGCTAAAATTGGCTTTGGACTGATTGGAATGAAGGAAGCCCTATTAAGTGGTCTACTTAGGTACCGATAGAAAATTCATTTGACATCCATTAATTTGTCTACTTTGGTTGTAAAAAACATTAATTAAATTAAGTAAGCAATGGCGAGGCCGCAAAAAAAATTAATTACAGCTTTAAAACAGTTGTTGCGTTATGTTGAGGTGCACGGACGCTGCATCTACGCGACTCCAGGACAATAATTCTATGAAACCGGCGCCCGTCTGGCGCTCTCTGTCCTCCCGTTTACGGGCAATCTCGAAAAGTGCATTCGCAATAAAAAGTTTCCGACGATGCCCCGCTTATTTATAGTAGGGGTTTAATGATGCGCATCCTTCCACGTATAACAGATCTTTACCTATTTCATCAAAACCAATCACCGAAAATTTCAGCACTTAAATTTGTGCTGAAAAATTTTAGCAATATAATCACGACACGTATCAATTCAATCCTCCTACAAGAGCCATTTTTAATCAAGTGTAGCACGCATGGGTTGTCAAACACATCAAGTAAAAGGTAAAATGTAATAAGGCGGAAAAAAAAACGTCGGAGTATAAGTGACAGTACGTTAAAAGAAAATTGTGTTGGATGGACGGAAATTGCATATTTAAAACTAAAAACTGTTTCAAAAATAATTGCTTTCAATCTGGAATTTAAGGGTAGTTTTTTGGTACATATAAATAATACACATTAATTTTAGGTTATATATTATTATCATCAAATGATATTTAGAAAATACAGGCGTAACTATAATCATATTTCATATATATAAAACACAATGTCACTGGTGAATTGCGTTATTTATTTTACACTTTTAAGCAGTATTTAAATACCAAGGTTTATGTTTGCATAGCGCCCTCTGTCGGCTAAAAGCGCAGCGACGAAAGTTAGGTTAGGTTATGTATGGATTTAAAGCTGTAATAAATTAAGTCCTGCATAGATCAAGACTTCGTGAAGAGAAAAGTGGTCGTTTTATATAATAAATATTACTTTTGACATTGCTTTTTCATTAGAAACTCCTCTTTTTATACGTTATTTGTTCTTTTTAAATAAAAATAAAATGCTCAATGACTTACTGTTGTACCTAATCAAATCATAATTTTTACAAAATAAAATTTATTAATCAAAAGCAATTAACATAATTCGTTTGCCTGTCACTATGTCTACCTTTTTTAACAAGGACACCTGAGCAGGGAGCCCAGGTATTACGGGCGTACCTGTCGACGCTTAGAAAAGAAACCACGCAAATCTGCCGGTCTGCTGCTCTGCATGTCTATCTGCCTACCCAACTCGGTTTATCTACCGTTGTTCAGGAGACGCACATTATTCTTAAGTAGTAATTTCTAATAAAAAAATTTACAATGAAATAAAATAAAACTAAAATCGATTGGTAATAAAATTTGAAATTTTAAATTGAATCCCATGTTAAATGGAAAAGAATATAAAATTCGAGTAAAATTTAGTATGTTTTGTGCAATATGTGTATACATATCGAAATAACATATGAAAAATAGAATTTGAATTTTAAAATTGGGCAGATTTCTTATTCATTCAAACGGAAACCGGGATTTATATAAAGTAAGCATTACTTTTGCGGGCCCTTTTTGCGTGGACGAATCTGAAGTGGCAGGGTATTGTGGAAACCGTAGATGTCTCGGAGAGAATTTAGTGGTTTATAAATCATAAAACACATCCTCATCTCGTACTGAATGATAATGAGCCAGGGGAAATAAGCGTGCCGTATAACATTATACAACTACAATATTTCTGTAGCGAAATATCCGTATAGGATATGCATTATTAAATTAAAATGATATGAACTAAAGTTCCGTTTGATATGATAAATGTTTGCTAAATTGTATAAACTGTGCCGTTTGGGTGTTGCGGTTTTAACTTTATCTAACGCACACGCACTCTCTCCTTGATAAAATATCGTGGGAGTATTACAACAAAAAACAATACCTGCCACGAAATCATTTCTAATTGGACTAGAACAGTGATTCTAAAAATTTTGTTGCATATTATTTTAAAGGTTTTGTTGGTAAATATAAATTGAGGTGGCCATTATTCCCCGATTTTCGGGAAAATGACTCAATTAAGTGTGCCTTGGCATTAGCTGAATGTTGAACAAAAAAATATGCCCTAGTAAGTGGCTGATACAATAAAATTTCTGGGAACGCCACCGTTTTCGACTAAATTATGAACTGACTACGAAGTATAAATACAGCATGATCGTACGTAGTATCTTTATAAACCTTTCTACGAAATCTATTCAATTATATGGAGAGCATAAATTTTAGACACGTCTTTGTACTAAAATGAATATATATTTTGTTACTGTTGGGTTTAGATCGGGTGGATTTATTAGTGTTTCCAACGTTTCACTTGCCATTACAGGAAGCATTCTCAAGGCTTTATACATACTTATCTTTTTCCCCGGGTTCGATTCCCGGGCACGGCAGCGACTTACAGGAGCAGGCATGTCAAAACCGCGGCCCGCCTACAAGTTGTCTGCGGCCCGCAACAAATGCTTTTCTTTAAAAATTATGTAAAAATAAGTGATTTCAAAATTTTCGAAATTCGAAAATATTTTTCTGACCAAATTTATGGAATTTTTTCAGTATTTTGCACGTACCTCCTAAACGAGTTGACCGATTTTAAATTGCGTTAAAGCAGGTTGTTGACAATTGTTTTGGCTACAAAATAGACCGAACAGAATATTTTTAAAGCTTTTATTTAGCTGGGAATCGGAATTGGTGGTAAACAAGTTTGACATGCCTGTTCTAGAGTAACTAACATACAAAATTATCACGACAGAATGATCGATAGGAGCAAAATCCTAACAAATACAATAACTAATTAACTTTTTATTTTTTATTGTTGATATTTTAAACAACATACTCAAAAAGTTTTTACCTCTGGAGTGTTTCTGTAAAATAAACTGTAATTAATGATTTTTCAAACAATAACAAGATTTGATAGGTATTTTAAGTCAAATCAAAATCTCAAGTGGGGCGTTTACGCCTTAATCCAATAATCTTCCTACGGTAGCACGAATAATCAAAATGCTTTTGGATTTTTGTAATTGTGATTTAATCCAATTGTAAACATGTTTTGATAACGCATTTTGAATTTCCGTTAAACATGATTTACCTAATTTTATTTCTATCCTAAATCGCAATGTTTATGAATGAAAAGCTTTAAAAAAATATTTCTTTTATTTACAAGTGTATGCCTTTTCGTGGTATATGATGCATAAACTTTGTAGAAAACAAAGCAAACAAAGAATAAGATTAAAAAAGAAACAACTTGGACAACAAATATGTAGGTAAAAAAATTGTAGATAAGGAACAAGGTTGGTAAAAATAAACATAAACTAAAAAAAAACATTATCTAGGCGATTCAAATTAATTTTTCCCGCCATATTTTATTGCCGTAAATGGGTAAAATAAGGTTATGACAGATTATACCAACTTGGTGCTTTTTTGTGTGTATTTCTGTGGCTGGGCTCTTTTCTGCTTTTATGCTTGGTGAATTTGTAAATATCGTTTAAATATGTAAACACTTATAAATTAAATAAAGGTACTCACTACGGGAGAAGTACATTTTTCTCCGCTAGAGGGCGTATCGCTTAGCTTGAATCGCCAATAGTGACATGACATATTTTTTTGACAAGCTCAAATTCAATTAAAAATTTTGTATATTCCACCATGTCGATTTTAATGCAATGTAGAAAGTTTTTTGCTTATTAACATACTAAAACATGAAATTGGTTAAAATGTTTGTTTTAAAAATTTCTATTCTGAAACATAAAAGTGTTCCAAAATTTCATTTATTTGCTACAAATGTCTGAAAATTTTCCATTTTTTGTAATTTTGAGTCAAGTTCAAATTCAAATGCAATTTTCCAAATTATCACCGAGTCGATTTTAATGTAATTTTCATCAAATGTAGAAAATTTATTGCTTTAAAACACAACAAAACATAAAAGCGTTCCAATTGTCATTTCATGGTGGAAATACGCGGCGATTAAATCGAAGGATTAATGCCAAAAATAATAATAATGTTGCTCAAAAATTTTTACAATGTTTTCACAAAAAAAAACTAAATGAAAAATTTATCTCAAATTATTTTATTTTATAAATAAATAATTATTGCTTAAATATTTATAAAATATTTAATTCTGAAATATAAATATAAGTAAGAAGTGTGCTACTAATTTGTTTTCTGAAAAGAAATGTAAATAAACGAGACATAAAAAGAGGAAAAAAATAAAACTTAAAAGTGTGGAATTAATACCTAAAACATTTTTAAATTATTAAAATCGAAACAAAATAAACTAGCAAGAAATATACACCAATGGTTTTGCTTTAAAAATAAATGTAAATAAATAAACCAAATGCGACAAAAAATATTTTTGAATCAATTTCATGAGAAGGATTTACATTTTTAAAGAGTTAAAAATATCAAGGTAAAACTGAATGTGTTGTAAAAACTTTTAAAAATGTTTAAAAGCAATATTTAAAAGCATAAATTTCATTGGTTGAGAAAACTAATAATAAAAATTAAAATCACCAATAGAAATAAAATTTACTCCTACTCTTTTTTTAATTCCAGTCCAGCTCTATAATATACAACGCATAGAATTATTAGGTACTTTATTTAACAAAGAAATGAAACTTAAATAAATTATCAACGAGTCAGTTTTGTCTAAATTTTTATAAAATACAGAAAATGTATAGTAGAATAACATACTAAATTTTCAGAGTTTACGAATACTTCGTGTTTTTTGCTAAAAATTTTGAAGCTATCACAACACAACAACACAACACAAACAACAAACACAAAGTTTCTAAATTTACACCAAATCAAGGCAAAAGTTTTAGAATATACAGGAATATTTTTGAAGAATATATTACTAAATTTTCGGAATTTTTCGTATTTAGCTACAAAATGAAAAAAAAAATACTTTATATATGTTTTGAAGTCGTCACCAAAATTTAATGATTAATTTTCTGAATTTCCACCAAGTCAATTTTGAGAGAGTATTTTTTTTCTATTTTAAAGTATATTGCAATTATTTGTACATACTGTATGTGCAAATAGCTACATTTTATTTAGAAACCACATAACTTCACTTATGTCGTTTAGGTTTAGGAGATTCCCAAAATATTAGTACAAAAAAATGATTTTTATTTTGTACTTTTATGGTCCAATAATTCTCAAATTATTTATACAAAAATCGAGAATATGAGTTAATTTTTTGTTGTAAATAATAATTTTTGAATGAAGTTATGCCTCTTCCTAGAAATCACTTATGAGGGATTCCCAATAAATACATAGTACCAATATCGTCCGCAAAAACTAATTTTTTTTCTGAACCACTAAACATTCCCATTTTATTATTACAAAAATCGACCAGTTCTGTTCCGCTGTATATACCATATAAACACTTAAAAATTAATTATTACATTTTTTTAGATTACTTTTACCTTCAAAATCAGATAACTTCACTTATGTTAGTTTTTTTAAGGACTTGCGTCATAATGCCTGTCAATCTGTCAACAAACGTCATATATACAAAAACTGTAATGCACAAAAGCTTATGAAACACATTAAAATTCCACTAGCATTACAATATTTTTATGATTGTCTGTGCTTACTTGCTCCTAACAAACTGATAAAATTTATCTGTTAGTGGGTGTAAGGTTATGTTATTAAATTAAAAATTATAAAATCATCAACCACACACAAAACATGTCTTTTAGGAACCTTATTCTCTTAATCCTAATATATATTGCTTATGTTAAAGCCCAAATGTACCCAACAAGTAAAATCAATCTCCAAATACTTTGTCCCCAGTTAGTTCCCAAGATATACCGAGGGTATGTCCCACAAGGAAACACATCTGCAGGTGAGAATTATTAAATATAATTTTAGAATTTTCACTCATATGATTCATTTTAGGCACCTTTACAGAAGTAACAAACACCAAATCAAGAAATGATTGCGTTTATAAATGTTGTGTAAAAGAAAATTGCAATGTGGTTTTTATGACGGATGAAAAATGTTACCACATTGTATGCACTAGTAATGAACTTTGTGTACCTACATTAACTACAAATATGGATACAATAACCCATGTTAGTATGATTTTGGTAAGACCAACTCCCGGAGAGGAAACTTGGGCTGATGTACTTGAAAATCAAGGTTTAATTTAATTAATTAAGAATATTATTAAATAATATTATTTAAATCCTAATTTATAGATGATAATGAACATATTGGTAGGGAGAAATATGTTAATTCACCCGTCTCTGATAGATACGATGATGCTTATAGAAATGTTTTACAAATGAGTGAAAGTAATTTTAATTATGCCCTGACTAGCTGTAATGTTGGAATAGAAACTACTTGTCCAATTAATGAAGATTGCATTCAAAATTATCCAAAAAGCAGAGGAGGTTGGTAATAATACAAATTGTAAAGAAAGTTACAGGGTGCTTAAAAAAAAAAAAACTACATATTTTATTAGTATGTTCAGAAGCTACCTGTATATATTAAAAATTACGCTTAGGTGTTATTAGGGTTGCCAACTCTTTAGATAGAGATATAGGCAATATAAGCGCTAAGGGGTATGCTACTTAGAATTTTGAACTAAACCCATCTAGGTAAGCTAAGTACACTTGTCCATGACCATGTTATGGTTATGTGCATTGTGCACTCTTTACAAATGTATGTGAAATAAACCACAGCTCACCTATCTGAAGCCTAAACTCTACCCATAATCAAGGTGGGAAAAATTAACTTAAATCGCCCAATTATTATTCCCACCATATTTTGATAAATAAAATTAACCCAGTCACCATCTTCATACTGAAATTATTTTTTTGTTTTTCACCAATATGCATTATTAGAAAAAGTAAAATGCCCACATTTTTCAACCTATGTGACCCCTGAGGAGCTGATTTATAGCAAAAAAATCTACTCCAATTCTTGTAAAAACCAAGTCTTGTAAAAATATGAGTTCAATGGGTAAAAAAAAAAGTTTTTTTGACAAATATTTGAAAGAGCAAGTAAAAATACCCAAAAATAAAACAAATAACTGTTTTTTAATGATAAAAGACCCAAATTGGGATAGAAAATTGTGTTTTTATGATGGTTTCTGTATTTTATGTTTTTTGACCATTTCAAAAATTTTTAATTTTTTAACTTGTTTCTATTTTTTTTTTGGCCAAAATAAGTAAACAAAAAACATGTTGGTAGTAAAAATTGTCAGCTTTAACGTCTTTCAACAAAATTGCAAATATTTTAAATAGTTTTTAAAATATGGCCCATAAAATTGCGAAAATCGCTAAAAGTTTTCGAAATATTTAAAAAAAATTAAGTATTTTTGACAACAATTTGAAAAATTTAATGAAAAATGCCCAAAATGTTTGGTGCATTTCCAAAAAACTGGTTTCGCGAAGGCCTCAACGCCAGATATTTGAACATTTAATGTTAATGTAATAAAAGCGTGGGACAACCAGACATGCTAATATAACGTAAGCGTGATTATCAGATATTCTGTAACTTTAACGTTACACAAGCGTAACAGTAATCAATCATTTTAATACGACGGGACGATGACCAAATATCTGGTCATCGTCGTACCTTCTAACACAACACAAGCATGACGATAACATTTCACTAAGAGAAAATATTTTAGGAACTTGCAGATGTAAAAATGGATTTACAAGAAATTCCGAAGGAATTTGTACCAACTTCCTATTAGATTTACAAGACGTTGGTGGTTTAGATGGAACTTTACCTTTGAGTGATATAAACGCAACAACTGCAATTAGTAAGAAACTTTTAACGGTGACAGCAGAATCAAAAAAAGTCAAATTACCTGAGAATGAAGTTAGTTTAGAAGCTGTGGTTGCACCTCCACCTGCAAAAAGAGAAAAATACAATTACGAGTGGACATCCTTGCATAAACCTGATGGAAGCAACGCTGTTAAACAACAAGATGCAGATGTATTACATCTTACCAAATTATCAGAAGGTTTTTACACGTTTAAGGTACTTTAATTACATTCCCACAGTTTTTTTTAATATGTACCAATTACATCGATTATAAGACGCAAGTTTTTTTCCACTATGATGTTTCATGGTCCGTCTTAAAATTGAGTATGATGCATTGAAAGCGGAAAAAGAATTTAAGGTCTCTGACTCTAATGATGAGACGCGCCAAAATTCGTATACAATACGATGCCTTCCATTTTTATAATAACGTTTTCATTTACTTTTTTTTATTTCTGGCTTAAATTAATGTGGGTGCGTCTTATATTTGATGTAATGCTAATATTTGAATTTGTTTAAATAATTAAAATTAGGTGAACGTGTCAAACGAAGGTGCCTATGGTGAAACGTTTGTTAATGTGACGGTGTTACCGCCTTCCCGGATCAACAAGCCACCTTATATTATAATAACGCCTGCAAATCAAACAATCAAACTGCCTAATACAGGTGCCGTCTTGGACGCATCTTCATCAACAGATGATGATGGAATTGTTTCATATCATTGGGAGCTTCAACAAGGCCCAATCGGTTATCAACCGCAGCTTACCGATACGCAAACATTACAACTTAACGATTTAAGTAGGCCAGGCAATTACACGTTTAAATTAACAGTAACGGATACTGATAAAGCAACAAACACGAGCACGGCTAACATAACTGTGCTAAAAATCACAGATTATCCACCGGATGCAAACGCTGGTAAGTTTCTAATTAGCAACGTGTTGCAAATTATTAATCTAATTTAAATTGTAAATTTATTTATTTTCGGGTTTACTCGGGTACACTTATTGATGGTTTATTGCAATGATGAGCTAAACCTTGTCCACAACCAATAATATACGTGACCCGTTAAAAAATTTACTTGAATCGCGAATATATAGTAATTAATTTAAATCACTTTAACCTGTGGTTAACATTAATTTAAAGAATTAAAAATTATTTTACTTAGGTCAAGATAAAATTATATACTTGCCGCACAATCAAATTACTTTAAATGGTAATTTGAGCATTGACGACCATCAAATTTCAACCTGGGAATGGACTAAGAGTGATGCGAATAAGGCTGTTGACATGCAGGATACAAGAACTCCCTATTTAAAGTTATCTGATTTAGAGGAAGGCATTTACACTTTCCAATTGAAAGTTACCGATAGCGCGAATCAAAGCAGCGTTGCCAATGTGCATGTTTTTGTTAAACCTCCTACTAATAAACCACCAGTGGCAAGAGCAGGAGAAAATATTACAATCAGCTTACCTCAAACATGGGTCGTGGTTGATGCGAGTAATAGCTCGGATGACAACAAAATTATTAGTTACAAGTGGGAAAAAGTTGATGGACCATCTAATGTTGTTTTTATTAACGTTAATTCAAGCAAGACGAACGTTACGGGATTGACTAAAGGGAACTATGCGTTTAAAGTTACTGTTGTTGATGATAACAAAAATGTGGCAAGTGCCTTACAGTATGTTATTGTTAATCAAAGTAAGTAAAAAAAATATTATTTGTTACTTTATGTTTAAATAAAAGGATTATAATTGGAAGTACAGAGGTGCTCATCTCAAAAACAGTATAAGGGACAGGGATAATTTTTAAATATTATTTTAACACATGTTGTAACTACCCATGGAAATTTAAAAAAAATATATTTTTCCAATAGGGTAGAAATCTTTATTATTACTTTATCATGATAGTAAGATTTAGGGTCCCCCTGAAATACTGTAATTATTAACGCGTGAGCATTATATTATTTATAATATATTAGTACAGGCAATTCAAGTTAAATGATACGCCATCTAGCCAGAGAACTTCGAACTAGATCTAATAGGTAACCAAAGCACATCTTGCTTGCCTTCTCTTTACTAATGAAAATCATGGCGGAACAAAATAGTTGAATCACCTATATGTAATTTGAAAGTATACCATCCTATATGGTAGTATAAATCTTAAAAAGCGTTCATCTACACACAGATCGGGATTTTTATATTATATTTAATTTTAATTATTAGATAAAAATCAGAAACCGAACGCAAATGGAGGTGGCGATTTTGAAATAGATTTACCCCGTAATGTTATCTATGTAAACGGAACTAAATCAAGTGATGATTGGGCGATAGTAAAATGGAAATGGACACGGACTGATCAATCGTTGGCTTTTGGTAAAATCGCCGAAAAATCTGACGAGTCGCCAGTTTTAATACTAACAGACATAGTACCTGGAAAATATATTTTTAATCTAACAGTATCCGACGAACAGGGACTTAGTGATACAAACACTGTAACAATTACAGTAAAAATTGATCCAAAGCTATATTATTTGGTTGATATGATAGTTGCAGCTGATATCAAAACACTTACCTCTGCCCAGTATGTGAATTTAAAGGGCACTTTATCGTTGCTTGGGCAAGAAAACACAAAATTAATGGTAAATTTATTAATGTACAGATAATCCTTGCATAACATGGTGTAGCTAGGTTACTCGAAAATCTCGTGTAGTGCGAAATCGTGCAATGGATTAAAAATAAATGCAAAGTTAAACCCTACAAAAATGTTATATAGAAAAGGTTTGCTTTGCGTATTTTTGGCGGAAAATAATTTCGCTTTCGCTCGTCGTCTACGCTGGTTGAATAACTATTATATAAAAAAATAACTTTTATAATTATGTTTTTTCACCCTATGCTTTTATCTGCAAAGGTTACTGCATTGAAATTAAAACTAAAACTTTGACAGTTATCATATTATGACTTTTTTTCCATCAATACTAGCGATGAGAATCCGTACTGTGCTGTAAGAGATTTGATTCCCAAATCTTGTCAGAACCAAACACGTAAAATACCGTATTATACGAGGGTTATCTGTTATAAATTATTTTATTTAATAATTTCCATCTATTAACTACGTTGATATATTAATGTTTTTTGTTTTAATTTAGGTGCGTGAATTAAAATCGCAAGTTGGAACTGAACGAGCTATAATTAGATTTTATGTTGAAAATAGCAGCGATGGAAAACCTTTAAACGCTAATGAAGTCGTCAAACATCTAAGAGAAAAATTAAAAGTTGATGCAGGCTTGTTCGGTTTCACCGTAGCCGGTTTACAAACCACTATTTGCCAAAACAATTGTTCTGGTCATGGCGTGTGCGATGAAAAAACACGCAAATGCACATGCGAGGCGTTTTGGATGCCGGTAAATAAAATTAAATACAGTCGAACTTGGTTATAATGAATAATGTATAATAATTCTAATTAAATAATTGTTATAATAATATAAACAAAACTTACGGTCGTTACATCTTAATTCGACTGTTACTTGTAAATAACAAGAAACGCTTCCCGCAAGCAATTTAAATTTTTTTTTACAGGATATGTTTAAAGTTTATCTTGAACGAGATGAAGATTCTGATTGCAGTTGGAGCATACTTTACGTAGTTCTCGGCGTTGTGTGTAGCGCTATAGCTATAACTGGCTCAATTTGGGGGGCAATTTATCTTTGCATGAGCCGATGTTCCTGTCGAAATAACAGCAAACCAACAACTTATAAATTAATTGAGGATACGGAAGATTTGCAATCTTGTAAGTATTGTCGTGTGTTATAATAAAATTTAATTATAACAATTTGCAATTCTTAGATAATCCAAGAAAAGCCGATCTTTCAGACACCGATTCTGATTCCGACGTTGTTTTTGAATCTCGAAATAAAGCAGCTGCTAGATTTAATAGTGAAAGTAGAAATGGGCATAAACCAAATAGAAATGGATTTGTTAAAATGGGACGTAGAATAAAGACATAGTTTTTTTTATTTTTAAAAGTACCTTTAATGTACTTGTATCTGTGCCTATCATTTTAATGGCATGTGTAAGCTGTTTCCCCTTATTTTTTTGAAAGTACGTCCAATGTTAAAGCAGTTTGAGGGCGAAGCAGCACAAACATGTTTGTGAAAATTGTTGCTAGTCATTTATACATTCTTTATTCCTGGCATTAATTAGTGGCATAGCAGAATATATCAGTCATTAGGCTATGCCCGTATTAATTTACATTTTAGAATCATTGCACAAATTATAGTTGGATCAACAAGAAATGGACATTTCTCTAAACAAACCTCACTTTTTGTTGGTCCCATTATATAAAAGTTTTATTCTTGTTTTAAAAGAATGTGTTTAACATTCGTAGAATTAAACATTTACTATAAATTAATTTTATATTAAAATAAGACATTTGTACTTAAAATTTTTAATTGGAACCATAATGTAATTATTTTAACTTAAATAATATTTTATCCTAATTTATATGTTAATTTATTTTTCTGCATCCCTATCCCAAATAAAACTTACCTCATTTAAAGAAACTTGAGACACTTATAAAATAGATTATTAAACTATGTTTTATGAAGGAAGTTGCACCATTTTGTTAAATATAAAAACCCTTTTGTTTTACTGTTAATTTTTTATACCTATTCTATTTTTGAAATTATAAAAAAATGTACTACAGCGACATCTAACGGTTAGTAGATGAAATAATTTGGATACAGGGTGGCTCTTAAATTTTTACCAAAAAGTTTTTCTTTCTTCATCAATATAATTCGCTGCTTGCGACGAAAGAGTCGCCCTACTGGTGGCGCGTAGCGAAACTAAAATAGCGGGTGTAAGTGGAATAATCGCATATGTGCACATGTTAATAAATTGTTGAATAAATTGT
>JARJDX010002496.1:0-11775 GCA_030264735.1 Gymnusa sp. GC000175
CGAATTTTTAATAATTCCGTACAATTTTAACATCTAAATATTAATATTTTCCGTTTTTAAGAATATTTTCGATATTTCAAACAAATTGGGCCATTTCTAGTCAATTTTCAACATTTTCAAGTACATTTCTGCCATTTTTAAGTAAACTTTTGACATTTTAAGCGTATTTTTGACACTTTTAAACAAATTTTGACGTTTTCTCATTTTAAGGCAAATTTTTCGTTTTCTCATTTTAAGGCAAATTTTTGACATTTGCGAATAAATTTTAATAATTTCTAGCCAATTTTTGACAATTTAGAACTAATTTTTCATTTTTGGACTCACTTGGAATCGATTAAAATCATTACAGATTTTTTTATTTTGCATAATCAATTCATAAAAGCGCTTTTTATAAAGAAACTAATTTAGTTAAGGCTTTTTTATTTTTAAGTTTTTTTTTAAAGCCTTGCCTTTAGACGTAGATTCGTAGTTACTGCAAGTTACTGCATTTTATAAAATATCACAATTAATTGTGTTTTTTTTAATTTTCAGGGCCTTAAAAATTTAATAACATACACAAATAATACATGGTTGAAATGAAAAAAAAACGGTCTATTTTTTGTAGGTATAACCTACTATAATCCCCATATGAAATATAAAAGTTAATATCAATTTCTCGAAAACTGTTAATGTTGGAAAAATTTTGAGCATCCCTGTAAATTTTTCTTGAAAAAGTGTCTCAATAAAGTTCAAATTAAAATAGTGTATTACTTTATATAGGAATGTTATAAGCAAAAATTAAAAATCGTAAATATTACATTTTCACCGATATCTACGCATTTTAGAAAAAAAATCACAAAAGTCACTAAATTGGTCCAATAATGAGGCAACTTTTGTCTAATTTAACCAACATTGTATCTCTTACTGTTCTCGAGATCACCATGTCAAACAACTTATCTGGGACACCCTGTATGTATAAAAATATATGTTGTTATGCCAATCAAAAAAACCAAAATTTTTATTTTTAATTATCATACCTCCGCTAGCTTTTAATCAATTGACAAAACAATTACCCAAGAGGTAATTTTGTAGAACAAAAGTGACATCTAGCACGTTAACTACAATCAGATTGCAAATATCATAACTATTTTTTAATATAAAACGAAAAAACGTGACAAGAAGCACAATCAAAAATTGAAAAAAACTAAATTTATACCATATTTATGAATTTTAAAAATGGGAGTGTGGTCACCACACGACTTTCATTTACTAATTTGAGATGTTTTTTGGGTTAACTGAAAAAATGATAGGAACAAAAGTTGTGTAAAATTTATTTTTACACACTTTTGTACTTTTATGTTTTTTTCATAAACTCAATAGATTTTTAAATATTTGCAAAAAACCTAAAAACTTCACCAATAAACGACCACTTCCTATTTTTGGATTTTAGCCAAAAGTCACTGGGACCTACCAATTTTTGTTATAAGCCTTAATATGAATTTTCAGGACGATCAGTTTATCCGTCTGGGCTGTAGAGAGGACACAGACACACAGACAGAGACATCACTTCGAAATCAACTTTTTCTGAATGAGGGAGGTCGAAAACGGATATTTCCGCAAAAATCTCGATTTTAAAAATTGTCGCGATTACTACATATATGTACTTTAATTCACTTTGTAAATGAAAGTAAAAAGCCATTATGGCTGCATCCGCCATTGTTTTAAAAATAAAGTAAATACTTTGAAAAATTTTATGCATAACCAATTTATCTACATCTAAGAGATTGAATTTAATTGATGCTTTTTGTTTTGACAATGTGTTCTTTAATACAAAAATTGTCTTAAAGCAGCAATTAAAAAATCACTGAATATTCTAAAAGTTAATTGTATTAATGATTGCGGGGCAGGTAACAAGTCAAGATCGGCCCATATCTCCAATACTTAAGATAATAAGAATCAGTGCAGTCAGTGGTTAAGCAGTACCTGCGCGTTGGCTTCCCACTCACGTCTTAACACAAGTCTATAAATTATAGCAACATCGAATGGTCATTAATGCATTGGGTGGTGCACTGGCAGTGTGGTCTTATATTCAATCTCCTACCCCCTTTGTATGTTTATATTCGGATTATGATAATTTTCACCACAGACAAAATTACTCTTATATTCATGATAAAATAATAGGAAGAAACTTTAGATGTTTACAATTTAAAGCGTACACCTCAGCTAATTTTTAAAAATATATCGTTACTTCCCGGACAAACTGTATACAGTCGAACTACCATAACTCGAACTTCTTTAAGTCAAATTTTTCCATATCTCGATTTTTTTGCAAATTTATGCATCAAAATCGCATTTTGTACTTATTTCTGTAACTCGAATTTTCTATATCTCAATATTTTTTTAGTGAACTATAATGATTCGACATAGGGAAGTTCGACTGTATTATTTTTATGTCATGGATTAATAAACGTTTTGTCCGGTGATTGTATCTAGCGTCAATTTGTAAGGACAAACGAATAAATTTTCATTCCAATTATAATTTATAACGTGCAATAATAAAAGCAAAAAAACTCGAGTCAGGACATTTTTCCGGTTTGCATAGGTGTATAAAGGAGTGTGACAATGGTAATTGAATTGTAGTTTGTTCTAAGTAATAATAATTAATAGCACCCACATAGTACGGTTTGCAAGTGCACATATCTCGTGTATACATGAAATACACACGTAGTATTAACAATAATACCACACAGTTAGTAGATAAAGCACCTCTATATATACTCAACTATATGTAGCCCAAATACTAATGCCCTAAATAGGTATGCACACGTGCGTACTGGTTATGGCAACAACGTGGAGAAATTCCCATAATCTATTAATGATTGCCGTATATTATTGACGTTGATATAATGAATCTTCTCAGAAGAAATATAATTAAAAGACACATGGATTTATGGAAAGTCCTTCGCAGGAATATAGTTTGTTACTTATATTGCGCTACCAGTTGTGCATTTACGTTTTCATGAAAATACTATTGTACTTATAAAGATGACCATAAACTACAGGATGTATTCATCATTCTGTAAATATTTATCAAATGGAAGTTAGCTTATGGAACTTACTTTATATTTGGTATTTATACTTAACTATCAATTTACTAACAAATCACGTTCGCATAAATCTAATAAAAATTCTTTTTATACATTTATTGCAAATGTAAATTGCACTTACAAAAAGGTAAATGTAAACAACTTAAAATAATATTTATGGAATAATTTATTTAAAAAAAGTGGTGTGTCCTCCACTCGACTTTCCCGTTGGCAAAAAAACTCAAAAACCTCAATAAAAAAAAGTTTTTCAAATATTTATTTTCTACCTCAAATTCTAAAACACGAAATTCCCGGAGGAAAAATTGGAAAACAGAGAAGCTCAGGTTAAAGTAAGACAAAAGATTAGCCTAACAAAAAATGTAGCATGGAAGAAAAACTCCAATATGATCGACAGGCGGTCGTAAAAGTACGGAAGCCTGGAACGTACTAAAATCGATAAGTAAAAATAATAAGAAAAAGTATGTTTTATCACCAAGAAAATGGGAAAAATATTATAAAAATCTATTATGCAAAAATGGGAATATGTACTAGGAGGAATACGAAAGGTGCTCTCTAGTGAGAGACAATTAAAGGCTCTCTAATTATAATACGAAAAGAAAAAATTGCAAAAAATCTAAAAAAATCTAAAAAGCCCGGGCCCGAGGAAAATAGCGAACAAATTATTAAAAAATTACAAAAAAATAGTAAAGCATAGTGACGCATGTGACGATGTGGCAGCCTGGGTTGTCCTTCGGGAAGCCACCATTGGATGCTGAAGTGGACTTTTGAAAAAGCTCTGCCGGAAGATCAAGGCTAGAAAAAATTTGAAATAAAGGATAAAAAAGTTATGGAAGTAAAGCACACTATTATTGACAACATAAATACGAAGAAAGTGATATAATATGAACATTTACAAAGAATGCGAGAAGATAGTATTCCAGTGAACTTCGATGAAAAAAAAAAGAGGAGTAATCACAGAAGAAATTGGAGAGAGGAAATGGTGTCCGAAATGAGGGACATAGGTCTTGACATATTCGAACAAATTTCGAATTATTGAAATTTGTGAATAAATTTTAACATTTTGAAGCAAATTTTTGAAGGAATTTTAATATTTTCATACGACTTTTTGCAATTTTTAAACGGATTGCTTATATTTTTATGTAAACTGATAATTTGAAGCGTAACTTTGTCATTTTTGAATATATCTTGACATTTTCACATTTTAAACGCAATTTTGCCTTTTTCTAGCAAAATTTTGAAATTTTTAAATATATTTGGACAATTTCTAAAGAATTTTTGATATTTTTGTCTGTATTTTGACCATTTTCAATATTTTTTTAACATTATCGAACGAATTTTCTTAAATAAATTTTAATATATTTATACACATTTTTGCCATTTTTGTACATATTTTTGAAATTTGTCATTTTTTTCCTAGCAAATTTTGACATTTTTAGATATATTTTGACATTTTCTAAATAACTTTTGACATTTTGTCTGTATTTTTACCATTTTCTATGTTTTTAAACATTCTCGAACGAATTTTTTTAAATAAATTTTTACATATTCATACACATTTTTGCCATTTTTGGACATATTTTTGATATTTGTCATTTTTTTGTAGCAAATTTTTGACATTTTTAGATATATTTGGACATTTTCCAAAAAAAAATTTAACATTTTGTCTGTATTTTTACCAATTTTTATGCTTTTTTAAAATTCTCGAACGAATTTTAATAAATAAATTTTTACATATTTTTGCCATTTTTGGACATATTTTTGACATTTTACATTTTTTTTATCAAATTTTTGACATTTTTAGATATATTTGGACATTTTCTAAAAAAAATTTAAAATTTTTGTCTGTATTTTTACCTCTTTTAACATTCTCGAACGAATATTCTTGAATAAATTTTCATATATTCATGCACATTTTTGCCATTTTTTGGAAATATTTTTGACATTTGACATTTTTTTTTAGAAAATTGTGACATTTTTAGATATATTTGGACATTTTCTAAAGAACTTTTGACATTACTGTCTGTATTTTTACCATTTTCCATGTTTTTTTAACATTCTCGAACGAATTTTAATAAATAAATTTTTACATATTTATACATATTTTTGCCATTTTTGTTAGCAAGTTTTTGACATTTTTAGATATATTTTGACATATTCTAAAAAAAATTGACATTTTTGTCTGTATTTTTACCATTTTCTATGTTTATTTTAACATTCTCAAACGAATTTTATTAGATAAATTTTTACGTATTCATACACATTTTTGCCATTTTTTGGACATATTTTTGACATTTGACATTTTCTTCTTGTAAATTTTTGACACTTTTAGATATATTTGGACATTTTTTAAAGAACGTTCTCGAACTAATTTTAATAAATAAATTTTTACATATTCATACACATTTTTGCGATTTTTGGACATATTTTTGACATTTCACATTTTTGCTAACAAATTTTTGACATTTTAAGATATATTTGGACAAATTCCAAAAAAAATTTGACATTTTTGTGTGCACTTTTACTATTTTCTATGTTTTTTTAACATTCTCGAACGAATTTTATTAAATAAATATTTACATATTCATACATATTTTTGCCATTTTTGGACACATTTTTGAGAATTTAAAACGAATTTTTACACTTTCTAGAGAATATTAACATTTTCGAATATATTTTTAGGATATTTTGTCTTTTCAACATAAATTTTAAACATATTTTGACACTTTTAAACAAATTTGACATTTTCCAGCAATTTTTTTAAAGATTTCATGCGAACTATTGATATTTTTAAACATAATTTAACGAATTTTTATAAATTTGGAAATTTTGTAAGTAATTTAAGGTATTTCAGATCATAATTTTACATTTTTAACAAACGCTGAATGGCAACCATTAATTTGTTATTAAAACCCGAGATTAGGATTTGTTAATTTTAGAAGTAGACCACTGACTCACCTTTTAACTCAATGACATGCAATGACAATTTTCAATCATCCTGGAATTAAAGTCAGAATTTTTATTTGTTAAGGAAATTTTTTAACACTGAGCCACTGTGAAGTTTCAAAAGAATTTTAATTTGTTATTTTGATTTCTTTTGTTTCCAAACAAGTTTTTGTCATTCTAGAGCCTATTTTTGTCATAATCAAACTAAGTTTTTGAACATATTTTTGACATTTTCAATCGAACTTTAACATTTTCCGCAAATTTTTGACATTTTCAGTTTTTAATATTTTTTAGAAATTGTATTTGATATTTTTAAACAAATTTTTGGCGATTTTAAATGTATTTTTAGAAAAAATATTTAAAAATATTTACCATTAATTTTACATTTTTGAACAAATTTTGACATCTAAATATTAATTTTTATCATTTCTAATCATATTTTTTATATTTGCCTAATTCTAATCAGTTTTAGACATTTTCAAGCAAATTTCTGCTATTGTTAAGCAAACTTTTGACATTTTAAGCATATTTTTGACATTTTTAAACAAATTTTGACATTTAATGATAATGCTGTTTTTTTATTTTAAGGCATATTTTTGACATTTGCGAATAAGTTTTAATAATTTATAGCCAAAATATTTTTTGAACATATATTTGACATTTTCAAACAAACTTTTACATTTTCTAGTAAATTTTTGATATTTTCTAGGAATGTTTGATATCTTTAATCAAATTTTGGCGTTTTAGAATGTATTTTTGCCATTTTAAAAAGAATATTTGCCATTAACGAGCGAATTTTTAATAACTTTGTACAATTTTAACATCTAAATATTAATTTTTGCTATTTTAAAGAATACTTTTGTTATTTCGAACAAATTTGGGCCATTTCTAGCTAATTTTTAACATTTTCAAAATCATTTCTGCCATTTTAAGCGCAATTTTGTCACTTTTAACCAAATGTTGATTTGGTTTATTTTCAGGCAAATTTTTGACATTTGCGAACATATTTTGATAATTTTTAGCCAACTTTTAACAGTTTCAAACTTATTTTTGATCATTTTCGGGCGAAATTAGAGCCACTGTGCAATTTAAAATTTCGAGAGAATTTTATTTTGATTTATTTTATTCTCAAAGGAATTTTTGTCATTCTAGAGCTTATTTTTCTCATTATCAAACTAATTTTTATCTTTTTTGAACATATATTTGACATTTTCAAACAAACATTTTCTAGTAAATTTTTAATATTTTCCAAAAGTTTTTGATATTTTCTGGGAATATTTGATATTTTCAAACAAATATTTGGCGATTTTGAATGTATTTTTAGAAAAAATATTTAGCATTATTTAATTTAACATTTTTAAAAAAATTTTTACATCTAAATATTAATTTTAATCATTTTTAACCATATTTTTGATATTTGCTAAATTTTAGGCAATTTTAGACATTTTCAAGCATATTTATGCCATTGTTAAGCAAACTTTTGACATTTTAAACGTACTTTTGACATTTTCAAACAAATTTTGAATTTTATTATAATTTTTTTTCATTTTAAGGCATTTTTTTGACATTTGCGAACAAATTTTGATAATTTCTAGCCCAATATAGACAGTTTAGAATTTATTTTTAAACATTTTTGGGCGTAATTTGAGCCACTGTGCAATTTAACATTTCGAGAGAATTTAGACATGTTTTTTTAATTCCTTGTATTTTCAAACGATTTTTTGCCAATTTGGAGCACATTTTCGTCATTATCAAACTAATTTTTATCTTTCTTGAATATATATTTGACATTTTCAAACGAACTTTAACATTTTCTAGTAAATTTTTGATATTTTCCAGAAATATTTGATATTTATAATAAAATTTTGGTGATTTAGAATGAATTTTTGCCATTTTAGAAGGAATATTCACCAATTATGAGCAAATTTTTAATAATTTTGTACAATTTTAACATCTAAATATTAATTTTTGCTATTTTAAAGAATATGTTTGATATTTCGAACAAATTTTTGACAGTTTAAAACTAATTTTTATCATTTTTGGGCGAAATTTGAACATTTTTAGCAAATTTATGACATTTTGGATTTAGTGTTGACTTGTTCTATTGATTTAAAAATTTTACTGTATTTGTAACGAATTTTTGGCATTTACGATCATATTTTTGCAATTTTCAAACAATTTTTTCCAATTTTAGAGCATTTATGACATTGTCGAAAAAAATATGATAAATTCTTTTAATTATTTTTATTTTTAAACAAATATTTGCCATTCCAGAGCGTATTTCTGTCATCAGATTTTTACCTTTTTCGACCATATTTTTGACATGACACTGTAACATTCTTTAGTAAATTTTTGACATTTTCTAAAAGTTTTTAATTATTTATAGGAATTTTGATATTTTTAAATTAATTTTTAGCGATTTTAAATAAACCATTGCCATTTTTAAAAAATATTTACCATTTTAAAGCGTATTTTTAAACAAATTTTGATATTCAAAATTAAATTTTTGCCTTTTTTGAGCAAATTTTTGACATTTATAAACAAATTTTGCTAATTTTCACCCAATTTTTTACATTTTCGAGCGAATATTTGCCATTTCTAAACTAAATTTTGTCCTTTATAAGCGTATTTTAAACATTATATAACAAATTTTTACATTTTTTAGCGAATTTTTATTAATTTTGAAAGGTGTGGTCACCACACGACTTTTATTACGAATTTTAGACATATTTGACACTATTGCCAGAAACATAACCACATTTTAATAATTCCTATCTGCTTAGTATCACGGTATGTCTCTGCAATTGAATTTTGTTAAAATATATTATGTAAATAATTTCACTAAAACTATCATTTAGCAACTAACAACAGTAAATTTCTAAAAATTAAAATTTTGAAAAAATTCGGAAATTCTTCAGTGCCAATAAAAAAAGCAGATTTTAATTTTAAAATTTAACTTCCAAAAAACATGCACAATGCAGGAGGAAAAAGAACTTCCAGATAAAAACATTTGAATTACCTTGAAATAAATTTACTTGTACATATTTTTATTGCTAAAAAAGGTGCTAAAGAAAACCTACAATACAATAATAATAAGGTAAACTTTACTCTTTACAGTGTTGTAATAATTAATTTAACACTAGAACAGATTTTAATTTTAAAATTTAACTTCCAAAAAACATGCACAATGCAGGAGGAAAAAGAACTTCCAGATAAAAACACTTGAATTACCTTGAAATAAATTTACTTGTACATATTTTTATCGATAAAAAAGGTGCTAAAGAAAACCTACAATACAATAATAATGAGGTAAACTTTACTCTTTACAGTGTTGTAATAATTAATTTAACACTAGCTAATACTAGAAGACTTAACACTTGCCCCAGCTTGTGAAGCCCTTAAAAAAGAATCAATAAAAAATAATTTTCTATACGTAATCCTCTTTCCTATACTTGATTAGCAAAGTTTGGTGAGGTTGTGAGGTAAGGAAGGTGGAGATAAGAGATAAAAAAAGTAGCAGAAATAAAATAAGGCACATATCAAAGTAATCAAATGGACGGGTGAACACACATAGTAAGTCAAGTCGAAACAAGCTTACCAGGGATAGTAACCACGATAAACATAAGCCTCTGCCACTGCACATCCATAATGGGCAGTACTAAACCAAGTCTAACTGTAGCAACTAGACAGCAGTCAGAACTACAAGCACAGTAATTATACCGAAACAATATTATGTGCAACACGGGGATTAATTATCCCCAATACACTAAGAGGGTGTTACTGTCTTCTTGTTGCTATATCCAAATGACTCCAATATGCTTAGACAGAAATGTAGATAAATAATTACTGCTGCTGATGACATGTCATTGCCATGCTATGGGAAGACTGATAAGAAAATTCCCTTTAATTGGAAACGCTCATATCAATTACTTTACTAACTATACTAAGTAATTACTGTACTTACTAAATAAATGCCTAAATAATTTATTGCAAATTGATAATTAAATTATTCTCAAAAATGAAGTGAAAACTTTTTTAAAATAGTAACATTTCCGATGGGGAAAAATTTAATTTTTCCGAAACGTCACTAAATTCAAGTAGTTTATTATTTTTATGCTACACCCAAAAAAATTCAAAAATAATTATCATACAAGAGTATAATCACATTTACCTATATTAATTTAATTAAAAACAAAAAGATCATAATTACGTAAAATTTTCCAATTAGCACTTAACGCAAAATGCATGCATAAAAATATATGCGTTTAATATCTTTTATATGTACAAAGAAGAATGCATTTATGGAGAAGAATGTTAGTGGTTGACATGTTTTGTTGACAACGCAATATTTTATTGATGCAATTATTTCCAGATATAGTTATGATAAATTAATTGAATTTATGTCCACCTATTATATATTTTGTCCTTTTTTTCACTTCTCCTTTAAAATACCAAGTGTGTAGACGTTGATTAGATCAACACACCTGAAGTGATTATTTTCAAACATGAATACAGTGGCATTGTCTTGTTTCCGATATTTACAAGAGCGGCTTGTCGCGGATCAGCGCTGAGTATGGCTTGACAGAATGACACGCGCACAGAAAGATTATTGCCTGTCTTAACCTATGTCCATATTCTGTTAAAGAACTTGAAATTTAAAGTTAACAATAAAATCTCATTTGGGATGTTGTACTTAAAAATAATAGCAATACGTAAGTTATCTAGTTCTGGGGCAAGGCCTACTATGTAAAAGCAAATTATATTCTTGAGGTCTATAAATATTAATTAAGTTTAAAAACAATTTTTTATTTTTTTATTTAAGCTAGTTTTACTGCACAATTATTATTATAGGACATTTTATGTGGATGCTTGGTGAATGTTGGCGATAACGCGATATCTCCTGTTAGTATAAAGATCTGGCAAATCCCATTTCTTTCGAATCTGTGCTCCTAGTCGTTGCTCCTAGTTGTACTACACCAGGATACACTTTACTCAATTAATCAAAATAATCACCTACAGATTATATTTTAACCTGTAGATAAAACACGTGGAGAATTAATCTCTTACAAACAATTAATCAAAAAATCATTTACAGATTATATTTCAACCTGTAGATAGTACACGTGGAGAGATAACCTTTAACCAGAGTTTCTCAAATTGTGGTACATGTACCAAGTGGTACATTAGTCTAGCATTAGTGATAAATAAAACCTTTAGTTCCTTAAAAAAAATAACTTGTCCCTTAAACATTTTTCCTATTTCTACTTCCATTTTGATTTTTTTGTAAAAAATTTATTGATTTTAGTTTTAATCAGAACAAATTATATTTAAATTTTGATTATTTTGGTCAAATGAACAAATTTTGTTAAAATCATGTCGAATTCAAGCAAATTTCATAAAATTTAAATGTTTTTTGTTTAAATTAAGATAATTCTGGAGATTTTAACGTTTTTCTTTAAAATTTAACTGAATTTGGATAAAATTATGTAATATTTGAGTAATTGATGTCAATTTTTGGCTAAAAAAAATTAGTCAAAAACACCGAAAACATTTGATGAAATTTGCCTGAATTTGAGTGATTTTAACCAAAATAATCAAAATATTGACAAAAATCATTAAAATTTGATCAAAATCATCAAATTTAAACGAAAATTGTTCAAATTAAAACTAAAATCATCCCCATTTAATCAAAATTAACAAAGTTTTAATAAAAATTATTATAATTTTAAGCAAAAACAAAATTTGA
>JARJDX010002515.1:0-12301 GCA_030264735.1 Gymnusa sp. GC000175
GAATAAAATAAAATATATATTTCCGTAGACCAAATGTCGTGTAGCCCAAATGTCGTGTAGACCAAATGTCGGTATACCAAATGTCGCAGTACACCAAATGTCGGTAGACCAAATGTCCTCTTTGCTTTCTTTTAGTATGGGCTTTAATATTAATAAATATTTTTCATTTCACGTGCCTTCGATTTAAGTTGCCTTAAAGCTTAGACTAATAGAGCGATCCGAGAAAAACTAGCAGTTGGGATGCCTACCCTTTAACCAATATTCTATCTAACCTGGTTCCACTGGTTAGATAGAATATTGGTTAAAGGGTAGGCATCCCAACTGCTAGTTTTTCTCGCATCGCTCTATTAGTCTAAGCTTTAAGGCAACTTAAACCAAAGGCACGTGAAATGAAAAATATTTATTAATATTAAAGCCCATACTAAAAGAAAGCAAAGAGAAAGTAATTATTTAACTTTAAAGCGAACATTTAGTTTGAAGATAAGAAGTCGTTATACTGAAAGAATTGGGTGGCAGACATGACAATAACTTTATTTGATACTTTTAAAAATAAAAGCTTACTTAGCCGATTTTCGCATAATTTTATTTTTATAACCTCCATCGCAAAGTCAAAAATGAAAGTTGACACCTTTGTTAGTATTTTCACAGTATTGTGAATTTATGTGGATTTATTATGGGATGAATTATCTCGTTTATATATTATTTTTTAATTTCAATAAGAGATTTTAATTATTATTATAATTTAGTTTTTTTTTCCAAATGTGTTATTTAAACTTTATTTATCTTTGAAGCTTTTTTATATAAAGAAAAAAAAAATTTGACGAAAATGAATTACGATTTACAACGTACAATATTTCATTGTGTGGACGTGTGCTCTTTTCATATGCTAATTAAACTAATTAAACCTGGAGCACTCTAAGCGTTTCATGTATAATTCTAAAATGTTTGTGCTGTATATTATTAAAATTCTAATTAATTTTTTGGTGCTAACAAGTATTTATAGGTATATATTTATATTTGTATTTATGGTTAAATGGAAAATAATAATATTGTTACCTAGTCCAGTTTTTTACTTAAATTATTAGCAAATTTTTAAATGTTACTTAGTATGTATTTGTAAAGACGTACTTTATATAACCTTTTTTAATTTTTATAATTTTAAATTTTCTGGCAAAAACTTAATTTTTAATTTGCCACATAACAAAACCCTCGGATTCTAGGGAATTTTGAGAAACTGAAGTAGTTGAAGTGGAAGCAAAAATCTTGCATTTCAATAAGGAAAAAATATGCTAGAAATTTGTAAATTTTAAGCTAAGAATAAATGTTTTTTGAAACATACGTTTTTTCAATATTTTATGTAACATTTAAATTAAATTAGAATTGATTTTACAACGAAAATTAAATTTTTATATAAAGTTATCCTCTATGCTATGCCATAGAGCAGTGATTCTCAACATCTTAACCACTGTGCCGCGGCACTTTTGTGTGCCGCGAAATTTTTGAAATGTGCCGCCAAATTTTAGAAATGCATACAATAAAATTTATTTTGTATTCATTATAATACAAAAACTAACAGTTAGTGTGCCGCCAAATTTTTTAAATTGTTAAAAGTGTACCGCGACAAAAAAAGGTTGAGAATCACTGCCATGGTTGATAGAGTCTATGGTCTATAGAGTTTTCAATCCCCTATTGGGCAGCTACCAGGTGACGGATAGAGAAATGTGGACCATAAATTACACGTCGTGGTGCTGCAACTACGACATTGCTGGGTCGAAAGTACTAAACATTTTCGTAAGAGTTCAAAACCAAGCAATTACAAAGAACGGTTTCATTAAAATCTAGTGTGTGTGTGTGTGTCTGTAGTTATCATTCTTTCAAAATATTACATTTTAAAAACTCATTATATGACAAAGTCAGGAGCTGATAATTGTAAGATTTTGACTTTGCTTACTATAGCGAATTAATTCATATTTTTTTATGTATAGGTTAGGTTTGGTTAGGTTATATTACAAGTTTTTTTATGTTGGTACAAATAAAAAAAATATTGTTATTTTAACCTCTAATTTTTCCAGCAATAAAAATTAGTATTTTTTTCAACCTTGGGTTGCTTAACTTTTTGTTATTAATTTCTTAACATTTACGACTGCTTATAGTTACTTATTATTTCATTGTTGTGGCTTGCTTGCTAAACTAAATATCTATATTTTTTTATGAAAACTGGTGACGCCAAATATTCTTTATAACAAGCAACTATAGCTTGACCAATATAAATTGGCATGTGAAATGCCAATATAATAGTACATACAGCAATTAACTCCCATCAGTTAATTCAGCTGTATGTACTACTGTATAGGCCTCCCACCCACCTGTTTAAGTTTCTACTAGTTGCTACTTTGAAAAAAGTATTAATTGCTGTATCTACTGTTATATTGCCATTTCACATGCCAATTTATAATGGTCAAGCTATACACTTTAACATCGAAATAAATAAGTAATACTCTTTTGATATTTATTTAATTTGGTTTAAATTTATTGATTCATATGAAATATAAGTAAATCTGCATTTATTAGGACAATTAAACACTCGTGGACCTACTAAATGTTTCTTTTGCAATTGCCTTTTTCTGCAAATCATAAATTAGATGGCGCCCAAATTTTTTTATTTATATCAACGACCCACACTCATCGAATCAGGCTTAGAAGGTGATCCCAACCATTTGTCTAACAACGAAAAGTTATTATTGATTACTGTTATCGCCACATGTGCTGTGGATAAAACAATTGGGACAAACAACAAAACTTCTTAGTCCAGCGTTAGTTGCGAATTTTCAGTTTATAAATCTTGGGTTGGTTATTTTTGGAGGTATGTTTTTAAAGATATGTTGATCACTTCCCCGCCCCCAGGGGGTTGAAGAAGCGCCCATTTTAAACGACCTTGGCAATTTTAATAGTAAATCGCCATCAAAACCGTAATTTTATGTTTCACTAAAAAAAATAAAATGTTGGCGATTACAGCGCCTCCTGTCACAAAAAAAAAAAAGTTCTCAGATAAAACCAACATAGTTTTTAACGCTCTTTTCGAATATGCAACAAAATTTAAGATTTTAAAGTTACCTCTATTTTCCACCCACCTGGGTGTCGGGGGTAAAAATTATTAAACAATCGGATGCCCCCCTCCAAACCATTAACGTTTTTATTCGGCACCTGTTTCGATTGGAGGCACTGTTATCGATATAATTTGCTGGAAAGATTAAAATGGGACACCCAGTATATAGTTTGAACATTTACTGTATATTTCATTATTTAACAAATACGAATTTATTTTTAAACTTAATATTTAAATATGTGGTAAATAAATAAACTAATTGTTCGTTGGGTTTAAATTGTGACTTTTATTCTTGAATCCTGCCGAGCTAACCTATTTAATTTTGTTTAAGTAAAGCATCCCACTTCTTCCCTTGTAAGTATGTGGAAAGGGGGCAATATTTTAAAAAGGAATCTTCATTTTCTATTGAAGATTTAAGTACAATAACATTTATGTACTCTTTTCAACACAATCCAAATCTGTAATAAAAAGAGTAATTCCACCTTAAAAATATATATTTCCTCTCACCACACCTCAAGGGGAAAAATATTTGTATTTTAAAACGAAAACTTTAGATTTGGATTGTGCAGAAAAAAATACACAAATTTTACTAGTAACAAATAATTATAATCATTGTAGTTGGTGCTGTTATCGCAGACAAAAACAAATCTTGTGATATTTTTTTTTCTGCAAGTGCAGCGCCATCTACTATGATAACAAAAAAGTGTTGCTTGAAACACTTATTATGTATTTTTTACCGGGGAACTAAAGCTACAATAATACCTATTTAAAATTTTAAACTTGCCTTTCTTTCCACATACTAGGGGTGAAAGTGGATGCTTTACTTTAGCGTAATGAAGAAGATTTTTAAAAAATATTAAAGACGGTTGTTTGTTTTTTAATTGGATGTGTAATTTGTGTAGAAATTTGACCGTTTCCAGACTTTTTTTCTACCCTGTATTGAAAATCATTAAGAAATGTCAAACAATAAAATAAGTAAAGATCGATCAATGACTCATATCGATTTTTGGTTAAAACTTTTGTTATTATACCTAACATTAAAATCATTATTAAAATAGTTCTTTTCAGGATTTTAGACCCTACGGAAATATTCTACATTTTTTTACGAAACCTAAAAGTTTTTCTTTCGTTCTCACTTCACAAGTTTAACGAGGTGTATTATATTTTTCCATTATTTAGTCGAATATTTTCACACACATTTTTCTATATAAATTTATTACAAAACAGTACACATTTTACAACATAAATTTAATTAAAAAATTATTTTTTAGTTAAAAATCTGTTTTTATCTATATTAAAACATAAATATTTAAAAGCCTTAGGTTAAATATCAAAACCTCACTTAGAGTCATAAAATGCTTAACAAAAAATCTTTGCGAAAGTGGAATTAGGATTATAAAAAATATTCGCTTCAAAAGTGGTAGGGGTGTACTTAGTTTTGCTAATAACTCGAACAAAAATGGCAAAGTTTAACCCTTAAAGTTTTAATGATATCCTAATTTTCCATAAAAGCCATTTGAAAGGAAAAGTAATCTGTAGGCAATTACTTTCTCGATGATTAGTGAAGAGAAAACGTACAATATCTCATTAGTTATGGTTCATAGAGAATAAAATATGTATGTGAAAGCGCTATATAGTTATATATTATACCTTGCGAATTGATATTTATTTCAGTCCATTTTAATGGGAAGTTTGTAAAGTGCAAGTAGCTATTTTGGCAATAGAATAAACTAAGCACACAAATGATAGTTTATCAAAGGGATGCAAAATACATACAGAATTCTCCAAAATCACACCGGAACAGAGCTTAACTAACATCTAGTTTGGGTTTAAGAGTTTCCTTCATGTAGCGTTAACTACTGCTAAGCATTAAGTACAAGTGTATAATGCTTTGAAAACTTTAGACGGTAGCCAAACTACTGTACAAAATAAATTTTATTTTTGCACCTTAAACTTATGTGAATTACTATACTAAGTGAATTGAAAGTAATTAAATTGAGAATAATTGCTGCAAAATTTGTTAGTCGCAATTCTACTAATCCTTGTGAAGATCTAAGCTTATAATAAAACTGTATGCAATTAAATAAATAACGTGGGAGTTGGTAAGCAAGGGTTTTATGAGTGCTGCAAAGGCTGTTTATTGCTTATACACCCACAGGTTATATTTACCGGAAGTAGCTAGGTTCCAAAACCAAAACAAGGTGTAAACTAAGACCACTACAAAACCACATCGGCCAACTGGATCTTAAATATATGTGTGAGTTTATTTACGTATCGTCTCGAACATTATCCTTCATATAATACTTGAACATTGTGCTGGAATTATGAAGGTCTAGTCGCCGCTTCGATCTCTCATGGATGTTAATAGCATAAAGTTTCGCAGGATGGGAAAGTGCCAAAACATTAACGTTATTAAATAGTTAAAGCATTGTTGAGTCCTCGGTTTATTTATTGTACATTTTTAATGAAACCTCTATACAACGTTTTAATTAAATATTAAAAAAGCTTTAAACTTTAAATGTTTAATGAGAAAATTATAAACTATCCAATAATCCCTTTTGCTAATAATATGTATTTTATAATAAATTTGCAAAGCCATAAACAAACCAACATAATTATTAATCTAATAACCAAATTGTTGGGGAATTCTATTTTGTAAAATTTTTACCCGCAAAATGGGTGCAAAGGCTAGTACTTCTAAGATTTAAAAAGAGTCGAACGTTAAAGATTTTAACATGCAACATAGAAAGCATGTACAGATTGGGAGGGAAACATAACACAATAGAGGAAATAAATTGACTGCAAGTAATCATTCTGGGTATTACCGAAATTCGTTGGCCAAGCTCAGGAAAATGTGGGATACACAACAATGTCATACACTATGCAGATGAGGATAACAATTTACATCGGAATGGTACAGCTTTTGATAGTAAGACCTAAAGTATAATAACACCATAAATAAAATAAAAGTATACATTCTTGCAAGTAACACTGACAATATAAAAGTCTTCTACGAAATATCAAGCTACTGATACTTATAACATTATTGCTAAAATATGATAAGAAAAATAATTTAAAATGTAAGCTTTTACGACTTAAATCAATGTAAATTTTCTTACTTTCAGATTTAAGTCTCGTATTTACCATTGTGGAGAGCATTCTCAAGGCGAAAAAGTCTGGTCACTCTAGACCTTGTTTAAGTATGTTAAACGAAAAAACTAGTGGGGGTCAAAATTTAATGATAAAAACGAATATTTCCAGGTAGCCCTTATTTCAAATCCCTGCTCTCAATTTAAGTTAAGGGAATCAAATGCAAATGACAATATTCACCTAACTTTCATACTCTTTAAATGCCAAAAAAAGCGGTAATATGCACAAATATAATATATAATCTAAGACCAAAGAGTCTACGAAAGAGAAATGGTGTGTTTAAAAGCAAGCGAACGAAATAGGAGTAAGCAGAACTGTCAACTAATATGCACAAATATAATATATAATTTAAGACCAAAGAGTCTACGAAAGAGGAATGCTGCATTTAAAAGCAAGCAAACGAAATACTCCTATTTCGTTTGCTCGCAGCAGGACTGTCAACACGATCAGTTATTAACGATCCCGACATAACTACTCTTAAAAGTGAGAATACCAGTGATCTATCGAGCAATATTTTAGATTCTACTGATACACAAAAAAAGAGAGAACCAGAAAAGCAATAGTTTTATCACGAGTGCAAATAGGAAAAAAGCACATACATAACACTTATCAACAACAAGAAGTACGAAGAGTATGATATACGGAAATAATTTAGAAAATTTATTAGAAATAAGAAAAGCACCTATAATGAAAAGAAAACTTTGAAGCCAAATTACAATCGTGAAAAATACGTATTAAACCAAACACCTTTCATATTCATATTCTTATTAAAGAATGGGAAGAGCACTTTAATGTGCAAATGCTACTTATTCAAAAAAACTACCATAAAATCACAAACGTGCCTGGTTTAATGAACAATAACGAGAGATAAAATAAAAGAGTGCGTCACGAAGCTCAAAAGAAGAAAAGCACGGCACCAGACAATATCATCAATAAACAAATAGCCGCGATATGACCACTGCTAATTTGCTGGTGGGTGAACATTCTCAACAAAATCTCAGACTCCGGTGAAATCCCAACTGAATGGAGAACGTCAAAGATAAAAACATTATACAAAGGAGAAGATGACCCAAAACAAAACATACGCATACAGAGGAATCGGTAAGGTTTCAACTCAGTACAAACTATTAACAAAAATCGTTTCTACCAGGGAACCATCTGGAAGGCTTCCTACCGCCAGAGAAACTTTGCGTAAAAACAGAAAGAGTGAGAACGCCATCAACTCAATAATTTCTAAAATAAAGGTAGCCACTGCACTACTAATACCTTATATGCCTAACCTAACCTAACCTATGCCTTATATGCAATGTTTATCGATTTTAGTAAGGCTTTTGATGTAGTGCACAGATCCATATTATACAAAAAAAACTTTAAAGGTGATCGTTAAAGGAAAAATTCACAACTCAATACATAAAATACCGAGCACTAATTACATAAAAGACGGAAACGGGAAGGAGTTGTCAAAAATAATCATGCAATGTTAGGGTGTACTTCGGGAATACTTTGAGTCCGACCTTTTTCTTGGTTTATATACAGGACCCACCAGAATTCATCAAAACACAGGAAAACTTAGGTCTAATGTACGCAGGCGACCTGGTGATTTACTCTAAAAACCTTCACCAGCTGCAAAAAAGCATAAATAAACTCAACCAATAGTGTGAAATTAACAAAAGAGCCATCAACCTCTCGAAGAGCAAAATAATAAAATTTAAATTTTAAGGCATACTTAAAAGTAGCTATAAAGCAACATCGCGAGTCACCAACTTAACTTCGTTACTTAGTACGTATATCTCGGTGTGACCCTTCAAAAAACACTAACACTAACAAAGCACACCAACTTAAAAAACAAGAAAATGACTGGAGTAATTGGAGCGCTGAAAAGGCTTCAATAGCTAAGCCTAGGTACCGCAAATTGTATAACATAAAAATATGGTTAGCAGTGATAATAGGATTCAGCTTTTTATGTACTGTACTACTAACCACCTTATGCAATTTTTTTTCTGTGAATGAGTCTCTTATCGGAGGTTCTCTGTCATTAATTGTTAGCTATTATAAAAGCTATTTGTACCTTGTTCAGTGCAGTTCGAAATAGCTGGATATTACTGCAACCAAACCAGTCTCTAAGGTTTTTAAGCCAGGATACCCGGCTTCTGCCTACGCTTCTCTTTCCTCTGATCTTTCCCTGCATTTGCAGTAATGCGTATTTGGGCCCTCTCATTGTGTGGCCTAGATATTCCATCTTGCGCTTCATTATGGTGTTCATAATTTCACATTCCTTTGGCATCTTATTTAGGACTTGCGTATTTGTAATCCTGTCCGTCCATGGGATACACCTCATTCTACAGTAACATTACATTTCAAAAGCTGTGATCTATCCATATGGTTCTTTTTGAGTGTCCAAGCTAAACCCCATACAAAAGCGTAAAGAAAACAAAGCAGCCCAACATTCTCATTCTGAGCTTTATATTTATGTCACGGCTAACGAAAAATTTCTTTATTTTTATAAATATGGATATGGCGATCTCGATTTTTGTTCTTATTTCTTTTGACTGATCACCCGATTATTTTATGCACGTTCCTAGGTATCTATATGCCTCCACATTTTCTACGACGGTGTTTGCTATTGTGGGATTCATGATGTTTTGGTTCTGTGGTGACTTTGTAATTTTCATTAGCTTGGTTTTGTTAAAATTTATTTTTAGGCCGTATTCGTTACATCTTTGGTTTTATTTTTCTATAAGATGTTGTATATAACGAGTGGTACTCCCTAGCAGGACAGTGTTATCCGCGTATCTCATATTATTAACTTTACTATAAAGGTTGAAAAGTAGTGGCGATAGGATGCACCCTTGTCTTACCCCACGACGAATCTCCATTTCATCGGTCGGATGTTTGTCAAATGTAGTACCAGCCTTTTGGTTCCAATACAAGTTTCTGATTATTCTCACGTCATAAGAGTCGATGTTTTTGTTTAGGAGTAGTTAATATGGCTTGGCATGCTTAACTTTATCAAAGGTCTTCTAAAAAACAATGTGGCATGTAAAACCTCTAGATTTATGTCTAGTCATCGTTGAAGAAGGACATTAATACCAAAAAGCGCCTCTCTAGTCCAAAGTCGTTCTTGGAATCCAAACTGGGTGTGGCTTATGTCCACTTCAAGCTGCCTATACATTCTTTTGTGGATGATCCTAAACAATTTTATTGTGTAATTCATGAGTCAATGGTAATCCGAGCATTCCCTTGGGTTTGGTTTTTTTGGAAGAAGCATGAAGGTACATAATAACCACTGCTTAGTAATTTCTCGTAGATATACTTCGAGCAGGAAATTTATTATGTCATCATCAAACATTTGGATAATTTCAATAGGTATTTGGTCCGGGCCATGGCTTTACCATGTTTTATCGTTTCCAGTGCATATTCTATTTCTGTTCTTGGTATTTTTAGTTGACCCTAGCTTGCTTCTATGACTGGTTGCGCACCTCTTTCAACATTAAACAGTTCCATTTCTTTAGCTTGTCCTTCACGTCAATTATTATTTGCCCGTTTATATCCTTAATTATACTTCCGGTGATTAGATAAAATAAAAGCAAGATATCTTAAGAAAGCGTCAGCGTTGCCAAAAAACACGTCAAATACGTTCTACCTAGTGAACACAGAAACGATGGGGAAGAAGTTTTATCATGCTTTGATGGCGTCACAGCAAGCAAACCAAAATTACATTGACGGTCCAGTGTTCAACTCACAAAGGTGGAGAGCTGCAAAGCAAAACCAAAAACATCTAATAACATCTTTCACTCTCGCCACCAAAAACCAACACTTTCACACTGCAGGCAAAGAGTATTGCACGTGCCATATGTGCAAATAGCCTATGGATAGACTCACAATACGCAATTCATTAACGACTTAAGCAAAGTAAAGTAAAGCCAATTAATCAAAACTGACTCATATTAACTAACTACAACTTTTTTGACAAGATTGCATATTCTTTAACAATCAAATATGTATTTTATGTATTGTATTTTATTTATTTATATTTTTATCTTTTTGCATCTGTTGGAAGCGAAACAAAGAGATTATTTATAAAGTGGTGATCCGTTTTGTACGATATTGTTAGCGTGCAGCTGTAACTTAAGGGAATTGTGGCTGGCTTTTATTTTTTTTTAGTTTTTAATAACCACGTGAATAACGAAAAAATTTTAATATAATTTACTTCCGTATTTGCTGTACAACTATTGTTTCCTCAATAAAATAAATACCTTTCTTAAATACCCTGTATATTTAACACAATTATTTTAACATTCGCTTTTAAGTGCGAAGGAAGGACCGTTCGATTATGTTACAGAAGAATTCTTGATCTCCGGTCAGCATAGTACTTCAGCTCGACATCCTTAAGAAGTCAATAGTGTTAAAGGACCTTTAAACAAACATCGTAATGTCGTTTATTTATATTTAGGGGTTTGGAGAAGATAACATTTGAAAGGGACCTTTGAAATTGCAAAAAAATGCAAACTGATAGCACCCATATGATAAGAAAATAGCTTGTGGAAAGAATAACCTTTTTGATTCCAAACATAAATTTTACTTTGTTAAAAAAGTTCTATTTTGATTTTTTGTATTTTTATTTAATAATTATTAAAAAAAAATTAATGCCTCAATTACTTTAGGTAAATTTATAATCTAATGCTTTGTTAACATGAGGTAAAGTGAGTTATAAAGGGTTTAGTTAAACTAAAAAATCTGTTTCGGACAAACGGTAAACGTCCGTAACGATAAATGATATTCAAGGAAGATACACAAAGGTCCATAGATGTTAACAAAGTGTTAGCTTGAGGGCTAAAACTGAACATTTGAAGCTCGCATAGGAAAATAGATAACTCTAAGCTTTTGCATTCCACTTTATTATATGGGCACAAAAGTAAACTTTGTATTCCATTCTAAATGCAAGTTGAATTACATTTTACACAGCTTTATTTAATTAGACAAACTAATATAATTACATGCCGCCCTATACATAATAAGATAAAAACTGTTAATTTTGTTTTGACTTGCAATTTGGTATTCGCATCACTGACTTTGTCACGTTTAGAACAACAATGCGCCTCGAAACTACATATTTAACAGAATCTCTAAAATTAACATAAAATTGATTTTCATAATTAAACTTACCTTGAATATCTTAATGAGTACTGTTTCTTCAATTACACAGCATTTTCCTCCTACGCTATTACTTAACACAATATAACTGAAAATAAACTCAAAATAAATGGGCGATTTATTCAATTAAATTGCACTGCACGACACTTATTAGTACAGTTAAAAATTTACACTTGAATGATTAAAAATTATTATAATTAAATTTTATTTTATTCAAAATATTATGCACATAAATTATTAGTCCATTTCAATTCTGGCAGCTAATCAGATGAACAGTGTCATGCTAGACGCTTCACGAGTAGCTGCAAAGCACCTGAAATAAGAGATTTATTGTTAAAGTGTATTGAACCTTTTTTTAAAATACAAATATATTTAAAATTGCATACAACAACAAAAAAACTATCGCACAAAACTTCTTCATAAAATCTATAACAAATCAAATCAAATAACAAAATATTTCCTTAAGTAATACACAAAAGAATTTATAAACTCTGTGACGAACAAATTTTAGCAAACCAATTTGGCTTTATTAATGCCCAGGTTTTATTTGAAAATTGCAAGGATCTCAACTGCGTAATACATGTTTGCCTGATTAACTACCAAACAAGTTTTTGACGGAAAATGGTGAAAATATTAAAACGAGTAGGTATCTCGTGGGGATGGGACCATTTGGCGCGGCCGTTTTGGCGCAGAGCCGTTTTGGCGCGGGACGTTTTGGCGCAGGACGTTTTGGCGCAGGGACGGTTAGGCGCGGGCCAGTTTGGCACGAGCGGTTTCTACGCACAAATTTGTCGAAGGACACTACAACTTTTTATATATTTATTTATCACGCATTTATTCCTCTTTATAAATAAAAGTTCAACAAATATTTCATATTTAATGTGGATTTAA
>JARJDX010002549.1:0-13121 GCA_030264735.1 Gymnusa sp. GC000175
ATTGCTAAATATCCACGTCAAAGATTGCTAATTATTAATATGTAGAGCTGATAATTAGCAACGTTCAAGGTTGCCAAATTATGACGTCTAAGGTTGGCCAATTAACAACGTTCAATATTGCAAATTGATAACGTCAAAAGTTTTTAATTAATTACCAACTTTCACGGCTTCTCATTAGCAACGACTAAGAATGCTAATTAACATCCAGGACTGCCAATTAGCAACGCCCAAGTTACAAATTAACTATATCAACTGTTGCCAATTAACAATGACGTGATCTGCTAGTAAAGGCTGCAAAATTGCCATGTCAAAGTGGCAACAAGTGGCACGTTAAAAAGGAACAGGTCAAAGGCGTAGAACCCTAAAAATTGGAACGTCAAAGGGTAGATCATCATAGAGTGGAACGTCCAGAAGTAGAACGTCAAGAAGTAAAACGTTAAAGAGTAGAGCGCCAAGAAGTAAAACGTTAAGGAGTAGAACGTCAACAAGTAAAACGTTAAGGGGTAGAATGTCAAGAAGTAAAACTTTAAGGAGTAGAGCGTCAAGAAGTAAAACGTGAAGGAGTTGAACGTCAAGAAGTAAAANGAAGTAAAACGTTAAGGAGTAGAACGTCAAGAACTAAAACTTTAAGGAGTAGAACGTCAAGAAGTGAAACGTTAAGGAGTAGAACGTCCAGAACTAAAATGTTAAGGAGTAGAACGTCGAGAAGTAAAACTTTAAGGAGTAGAATGTCAAGAACTAAAACTTTAAGGAGTAGAGCGCCAAGAAGTAAAACATTAAGGAGTAGAACTTCAAGAAGTAAAACTTTAAGGAGTAAAACGTCAAGTATTAGGAAGTTAAGGAGTAAAATGTCATGAAGTAGAACGTCATGGAGTAAATATGAAGGAGTAGAACTTAAAGAAATAGAACGTCAAGAATTGGAATATCAAAGGTTAGAACGTCAAGGGCTAAAACGTTAAATATTAGAATGTTGAGGAGTATAACGTTACAAAGTGCACGTCAAGAAGTAGAACTTTAAGGGATATAATGTCAAAGAGTAGAACGTCATGGACTGAAACGTCAAAGGATAAAACATCATGGAGTAGAACGTCAAGAATTGAAACTTCAGGGAGTAAAAAGTGTTTTTTTTTGTTAACAGATTATTTTTATTTCAATCGTTTTAAATAAAAATTACAGCATCATCAGTAAAAAATTGTTAATTTGATTTTTTCTAAAAATTCGTTTCACTCGCTTGAATTACTATGGCATTATCATCATCCTTTGCATCACCATCAGTGTCTTTTTTTGTCCTTACGTAAAGAGCAGGTTTGCAAATTTTGTAACTGGGATAACAATCATCCAAACAGCATTTAAATCCTGTTGGACAATTAAAATCCGCGTTGCATCCTAAATCGGAAAGGTCGAAGTAAGGCTTGTTGAAAATGCAACCCTTGGGACATTCTCCATCTTTAACTGAGATAAAAAGCAAATAAGCAATGTAAAACAGTTGAAGCACAACGAAATTATTTATTATATCTTCAAAGAGGATCTAGCCTCTTCATACGCTCTCTCATATTCATGAATATTTTCAAAAATACACGAAATGTGAACGTCAGATATAGATGCTCCCTCACATTCATCAATATGCACTTAAGGCGGATATATACGCTCTCTAAAAATTATGAAAATATACGGCACATAAACGGCGAATATATACGCTATCTTATATTCGTGAATATGTACGTTGGGCGGATATATACGCTCTCTAAAACGTATTTAAATTACATAAATATACGCCTTTAACAGTCAAAGGGTTAAAAATATATTTTTGTGTAATATTTACCATAATAATTGCAACATGCGATGATGACTTCGTCGGTGACTAAACGTTTGTAGCAATATTTTTGGCATTTGTCTCCGTTGATGAGGGTATTGGCGGTGATGCAAGATGCAGCTGATAATATAATCAACAAGGCGCACTTCATTTTGGGTCGGCTTGGAGTCGATGAATGATAAAAAAAATGTTTTATTATGGAAGGCAAATATATATATGATAAACAGATAAATTTAGGGGGAATATCAAGGACGTGCGAACCTTTCACAAGATGTTAAAAAAATTGATAAGAAACGTTTTATTATGCAATCCTGCATCCCTTGATAACTTCTGGGGTTTCGAAATTGTTTAATTAATTATTTAAAGTTAAAAATTCTCATTAAAAAGGTGCATCATTAAGTTTTTCTACATTTCCTTTCGTCTGCTTCTGTTAGAGAAGATGTTTCCCATCCGTATGTGAGGAAACTCTTCACTAGTGTGTTGAATATTCGTTTCTTTTCTCGCTTAGAGAGTTGGCTTGAGCAAAAAACACACTTCACCACTTTTTGAGTTTGTCTAGCACGCTGTTGGTTGGTCTTTTTGGATTTGTCGAAGATGGTGCTTAGATATTTGTATTTATTACAGTCTTTAATCACCTCCCCGTGTTCAATGTTATGTTTCTTACTTCAATTCTGTTTCTAAGGTATTTTGTATTGGAGATATTCCATTTGCCGAACTCTTTTTGTAGTTTTCGTGTCAAATACTCTTCGAGGTTTTCTTCTCCTGCTCTTTGGCGATCCAACACCTTGCAAGGCAATAGTTTTTCCTGTATACCAGCGGAGTCCTCGCAGGGTGCTTTCAGACAGGCCAGTTGAACCCGCGGTTTTTACTCCGCCTTTAAAGCTATTGCGGTATATCGGGTCTTCAGAAGCTTCGTTCAACATTGTCAACTGATTTTAGATTTTAATATCGGAAAAAAACTACGTTGTAGGGGTGGGTGGGGTTTCCATATGTTAAATATTATTTGTATGGACTCGTTTTAAAGATACGTGCAAAAAATTGGACAAATTTCCTTAAATTTGGTCAGTGAAAATTATTAATTTTCAAATCGCTCACTTTTACATATTTTTTAGTCCAAGTTTTCTTGAAATTTTAAAATTAGAAAATTTCAATTTTCGAAACAATCATGATTTAAAAAAATCCTAAAAACGAAGAAAAAAAATAAATAAAAAAATTCATTAAAAATTTTATTTATTAAGAGATATGTAATAATAAAATTTTTTCAGTCAGGTACAAAAATATACAAAGAAAGTATTTACAATAATAGATCATTTATTTTTATCACAGTGTTAAAGCTACAGTTGTATTTACATGAAAATAAAAGAAAAATACACAACGAATTTGATTAAATTTAAAAAATAATTAAAAACAATTGAAAATTAATTAAAAAAATTCAAAATCATTTAAATTAAAATATGTAATTCGAAAATTGATTCAAAATTTTTTTCAATTAGTTTAAAATTTTTTGAAATTAATTAAAAAAAACTATAAAAAAAAATAATTCAAAAGAATAACATAAAAATAAAGTTGGAAGACACACAAATAAAAACCTTAATTAAATTTTAACAATAAAGCTACCATAGCATATTATAAAAAAACAACAATTCACCAAGGTCTCCACATGGGTTGTGGAATATTGTTATTATTATTAACAACCGTATTAGAGGGTGAAGTGGGCGGCGTGTAACTGGCTTGTGGATATTGCGGCGAATCTAGCTGCCTGACGCAGGCCCCCAGGTGCTGGAGTAGCCTCTTCCCGGCCGTCGGTTCGATGATTTCGCTCGGCGTTGTTAAGAATTGCGACACTTCTTGGGCGCACTGCGAAAATCCGGCGCGGAATCGGTCCGCGTACGATTGTTCCGGCGGGACGATCAGCTGGTGCTGTCTCTTCAGGCTGTGGAGATGTCTGACGGTCAGCTCCAGGATATCGGCCTTTTCCAATTTGGAAACGTTCTCGCCCTCGCTCTGCAGAGCCGTCACCATCAACTCTTTCAGTTCGTCCAGGCACCTGTTGATCCTGGCGCGACGTTTCCTCTCCAGCATCGGTTTCATCACTTTCCTGTACTGATAAGTACGTGAGATGGGTTCCTCGCTGTATTCGGAAGGAACCATATAAGCCGTTGGTGCCATAATTATATATTTATAAATTAATATTCTTTAAATATATATGAATTTATTTTGATGTGTCACTGCACTTGTTTTTTTTTGTTTTGCGCACTAAGAATCGTGGAGCACTTTTCTCGTATACACGCTTTGAATCGTAGGGATTGAATGATGTGGAGGAATGTTGGCGCTGATGGTTTTATATGAGCGCTGCACACTGGTGGGGGTTCTGGTCATTCTGTGTGTTCATGGGCTCCAAGGGTTTTTCTTTAGGGGTGCGTATTGTTACGAGCGTGTGACGGTCACATGCCAACCCCTAAAAAAAATTACTGTGGGAATTCTTCAGGAATTTTTCAAGCATTGCTTCACTTTCTTTTTTTTTCTGCAACCCTTAGTTATAAGGGTGAATAACTTATACATAATACATTTTTCGTATTGAAATTAATTGATACAATTTAAAAAAAATGTAGCGTTCTTCGCTCGACTTTCCAGTAAGCGGACAAAAAAACTTCGCACAAAGTTTTAGATAAAAGTTGTTTTTATTACGATTTCCAGCAGTTTTATTTCTATGATTTTTATGAAATATTTAATCTCTAGGATGCAAAAAACAACACGATTCATTTCAGGTTTATCAATTTTACCCAAAAACCACTACTAGTGCTCAGATATAAAATTGCATATTTTTTGGGGTACTAATTTAGCAGCTGTAGAAAGGAAGGTATTAATTGCTGTATGTACTGTTGTATAGAGCCTCCCACCCTCCCCTATCAATGTGTATTAGTTGTTGTTTTAATAAAAAAAATATTAATTGCTTTATGTAATGTTGTATGGACCCTCCACCCACCCCTATTAGTGTGTAATAGTTGCTGGTTTGAAAGAAAAGTATTAATTGCTGCATGTACTGTTGTAAAGACCCCCCCCGCCTACACTTAGCAGCTCTCTTAAAAAAGTATTAATTGCTAAATGTACTGTTTGTGTCAGTACACACAGCAATTAATAATTTTTATCCAAAGCAGCAACTAATACACACGTATAGGGGAGGGTGGGTGGTTCTATACAACAGAACATATAGCAATTAATATTTTTTTATCGAAACAACAACTAATACACATTGATAGGGGCGGGTGGGGTACAACAACACATACATCAATTTATATTATTTTTTTTAAACAGCAACAAAAAAAAAACAAAATAATATTAGAAATCAGTTATAATAATAATTATTTTCAATTATAAAATGGGTAAGAGTAAGTCTGTTAAAGGGGTGTCTACCCTTAAGAACATAAAAAGTGCAAAAGGTGGTCATTAGCATAGAATTGTAATGTAAGAAACACCCTTGGCGCGTATGTCCGGCTTGTGCCAGTATCGTGCCACGACATAGCTCGTGGGGAAACATTTCTTGAAACGTTCCCACGGGCAGTGGAATACCAGCACGGGCACCTGGCTGCAGCGCGACAGAGACAACGACAGACGACCCGAACGCAACAGACAAGAACGTCGCAACACTGGGCTCCTTTCATCATCAAAACGCAAAATTCAATAGGGGCTGTTCAAAATGCTCGCGTGTACCCTCCTTAACGAACTTCTCAATAGAATCTCGAGTCCTTTGTAAACGATTTCCAATAATTTTGAAATAATTTTGATTATAATTGATCGTAATGATGTGATATATCTTGCGTTGCTGCTTCAGTAGAGAGTAGAATGAGACGCGTACGGCGGTGATTGGTATATAATTGTGGGAGCGAGCGGCTCAATCAGTTAACAGGAAGCAGTAATCACGCTGACTGCGGGCATGACTCGCCTGGTTCTCACGCTGCACGAGCCTCACGCCCACTTAATCATTCGCCTTTGTTGTTACAAAGCACAGCACATATCAAAACCATAAAAAAGGACGATCAAAAATCCGAAATTTAAACCCCCATTTTCCTCTTTTTGCCATTTTTTCATCTCTCATTACCGTTTTCCAACGTTATTTAGATCGAAACGGGCAGGAAAACGCCGGATCGATTCAGGAGTAATAAAATCGACGATTATCTTCAATCATAAAAACAGCCTCCGTGAAATGTGGACGGCGGCCTTTCTCACGATTATCTTCCGAAGAAATTTCGTGTTTTATTTTATTTATTTACTCGCTCGCACTCACGCGCTAACAACTGAATAATAGCGAAAAAATTGAACAAAACCATCACGCACACACAAAAATTGCGTGCGGAAAAATCAAGAAGCCTGTGTAATATTAAAAAAAAACGAAGTGTTCTCCATTCGACTTTTCTGAAATAAAACTTCTTCATACAACAATATAGATAGAGACAATTGGTGGTTCTGTAAAACAGGGCGTACAGCAATTAATACTTTTTTTAAAACAGTAATTAATACACACTGATAGGGATGAGGGGGGGTCTATACAACGATACATTGGTGTATGAAACTCCTCACACATCCTCATCACATTTAGGACCTATTAATATATATTGAGTCTTCATATATCATAATATCATTTAAAATTGTTTTTGAATTTTAATTTTGGAAAAAAAAGGGATGGGTGGGAGTGCATATATCAGTATATAAAAAATAAAAATTAAAACAAAAATAATTCCAATTTTCAACCATACATTTTCCTAATTTTTTTTATGATGTGTGTAACGTATGTAAATTTATTCAATTTTTTTTTTATCGCGGCACGATTTCATGAATTAGATGTTTTAGAGTGGGATTTCTTCTCGTTTCACGCGAGTCTTTTCGAACTACCGTGAGAAAGTTCAAAAAATTATACCTACAGCAGCTAGCGTGCGCGTCCGCAACGGAGAAGATGTAAAAAAAACGCCCGAGAAATGACCACTTCCTTTAGAAACGGCGGTGCCGCAGACGCGACAGATTTCTTCATCGCGCGGCGAAAAAAAAACGACTAATTGCTCTCCCAGGAGATTAACCGCTACGTTTAAGACGAAACACGAAAAACATGAACGTGCACGAGCAACATGGGAATGAAAATATAAATTTCTGTTGTTAAGATTTTGGCCCTAATTTGGTATTGACGTAATGGGGACTTTTTGTCCTGTTAATTCTGTGAATGTTGGAGCTTGTTACTCTAAATTCTAGAAAAGATTTTTTTAATTTAGGAATCGCGACTCAATGATAATTACTATCCCAAAAAAGGGAAAGTGAAGTAATCGTGCAATATTTTTTAAAAGATTTTATCGACTTTTTAAGGTTCTCTGAACAAGAATTTACTATTTTTGTCATGATATTTGATGTGTGTAAGACATATTTTATTATGATGTCTGTGTTACGACAGTTTTTATTGGATGCATTTTTTTGCTTACGCGAAAGTCGAGTGGTGAACACTCCAAATTTTTTGAGATTTTTCTAACGAGCTGCACAAATTCGTAATAATTTTTAAACCCACAGAGATACTCATGCATCTCAGCATCTACAAATTGGGGTCGCAAAATTTGACTGGTATAAAAGTTAAAGAACCACTTTTTGGAAAACGCGATTAAAAATTTTAATTTCAAAAAATTCCTAAATTTTTTTGATAATTTTAAACAGATTAAAACTCATTAGTCATACTTTTTGCAGTGATTTATTCTTTCTTACAACAGGAAGAGAATCTAGAGGGTCACCAGGATAATGATTAGCACGGTTAGCAGCAAAGAATCCTTATTACGTCGGCGGGAATAAGAGAGGTGACTGTTTAATTGGACTTCCGGTGGCTCGTGGGAACCTCCGAGCAGGTGCTTCTTTACTATCGCCGTCTCATGCCAACCTCCGAACGACAAATCAAACGCGACAAGGACGCACCGACCACGATCTCGAAATTACCTCTCATAAACTCTTACTAATTTGTTACAAAGATCGCAAATTTAAAAATCTACGACGTGAATACCCGTACAAATAGAAATTAAGTAGTAAAGAATATTCAACTGGTAGATAATTGAATTAATAAGAAAGATAAAAAGAGTAGTTGAGAGGGAAGGTTATGAAGAAGTTAAGAGATTAGTAGTAGATTAAAGGATAGTTCAAATAAATAAAGATGAGTTTTGATATTGGTTCTTCAGTACTCTGCTTATTAACGTTTAAAATTGGCTACTGTTTTCGGATTTTAATTTTGAAAAAGAATTCGTCATTTCTGCTGTTGGTGTGGTTGGGGGTCTATACATCAATACACTATTTAATATGTTGATGTATGGACCCATCCACCCGCCCCTCCAACAGAAATGACAAATTCTTTTTCAATATTAAAATCCGAAAAAAATTGACAATTTTAAACGATAATAATGAGGATCCTTAAGACCCGATAAACATCAATAGGTCCTAAGCACGATGATGGCTGGTGGGGGGTACATACATCAAGATAGTATTTAATATATTAATGTGTGGGCCCTCCACCCACCTCTCCAATAGAAATGACGATATCTTTTTCAAAATATAAATCCGAAAGAAATTGACAATTTTAAACGATAATAATGAGGATCCTTAAGACCCGATAAACCTGTATAGGTCCTAAGCAGGATGAGGGCGGGTGGGGGTTAGATTTATAAATATAGTATTTAATATATTAATGTGTGGAAACCACCCACCCTCCCCTAAAACAGAAATGACGATTTTTTTCCAAAATTAAAATCCAAGAACATTTGAAAATTTAACCAGTCCGTCCCTGTGCGATCCTTTTCAAGGGTTCATAATGCTGCGCCTAATATTATCTCGTTTTAAAATGCCCTGGATCCCTGCCGTCTTTTCTTCGCGAGCGCGCTCTCGTCTCACTTATCAAAAAATACATCTCGGAATGAATTTCATTACAATATGTCAAGCGCGCCTGATTGATAACCCCCGCGCGCCCCTCATACCCAACCAAAAAAAAAGCAATCAACAGGGAATTAGCATAACGTTTACTGTGAATAAAATCGAAACAGAAACAAAATAACATCAATCAGAAGTTATTTCTTAATTAATAAGGAAATAATAAAACACGCCAGATGGAGCTCGCGGTCGATAGCCAATTAGGGATAAAATCCTAACAAATACAATAACTAAATAATAAAAGTAAATTGAGTGGATAGGTGTGTACTAATTGAATGCAAAAAAAACCCACCCACCTTCATCCTATTTAAATTTTCGCGATTACAATACTTTCTTTTACTTCGTAAATAAAAACTAAAAATTAATCAAAAAACAATCGAAGGTGCGTGCGTGCGCTGTTGAATATTTCAACGTAGGCGCGTGCGTTTTATATGAACGCAAGTCGCAGACATGTGTGCCAACACACAATGGATGCCATTACTGTCCATTCGGAATACTAAATTGATGAATAGACACCTCGCGAGGGACGAGGAAATATGCGCCAACAACCTTGCTAAGGACGGACACTTACATCGGACAAACGGCCTTAACAAATATTCCAACGCACATTACACTCACGTTTTTCTAACCACTCACGCATCATAAACACGTTGGTTGCACTCGACACTGAGAAAATTACATGCATCCTATTAAAATAACATGTTTCGAGTAAAATAACATATTCACTTTAGATACAACAATAATAAGAGTAAACAGAAATAAAATTTTTCTTCACAATTATTTTGAATTAAAAAGTCCTGGAAAGTGTTGTAGTGTGTCGCAAATATGATAAATTGCTAAATATTTATAAAAAAAATATTTTGAGTAACTCACATACATTATTATTTAATAATCCATGTTGGGGCTAAATTTCAGTTTATAAGATCCTGGGTTCGATCTCCAACCGCTGGATTTGTGATTGGTGTCTGGAGTAAAAAGTCGGTTAGTTTCTTATTAATTTTGTGTTATAAAAATTAGGTCAAAATTAGATAAATTTTGCTTGTCCAAAAGTGGCTTAAAATACCCAAAAGTGGTAAAAGTTCTTCCAAAATGATCAAAATTCTCTGAAATTGATCAAATATTGCCAAAATTTTTCGAAATTGAACAAAAATGTTTGAAATCGGCAAAAAATATGGGAAAAAGAATTATCACGAAAAAAAGTTATAATAAAACCCTAATACTCAACTACCAGTGGCGGATAAAGGGGGTGACTCAACCAAGGGCTGCCAATATTTTGGGTCCACAAGTTATTTATTTAAATATATTTCAGGTTTTAATAAATTACCTTGATGAATATAAAATCAGCAAAGGGCCCAAAAAAAAAATTATTTAAGGGCAGCATACAAGCGTAATGCGCAACTATCTACTTCTAAACAGCTGAATGTTCTTAATTAAATCAATACAAGTCGTTGAATTAGTTGTTATTTTTTATACATATTTTTTTTTTAAATTTTATTCCGGTCCTGTATTAATATAAAGAAGAAGTTAGCAGTGTTAGCACGTGTTGGCGATGGCAGGTGCGAGCCGCACGCGGTAGCGTGACCACGCCGTGCCGTGCCGGCTCTCGCATGCCATCACAGAAGCGTGGGAACGACTCGGCTCCTAGCTTCCCAAAACACTCCACAAACCCTCTCACCTCTTCCACACACCATACGCACGTCCTGCTCGTGCTCGTCTCCGTCGCATGTAGCTCGCTCGCTCTGACCTTCCGTCTCCTTCGCGACGACGGCATCCACCATCAAACCTCTCTCTCGACCACATCCATTCATCTCTGTTTATCCTTATTTAAGCTTCAACTAGAACTAAACACGGGCCCCAAGGCTCATCCTACTTAAGTAGCTACACAAAACGATGCAAATAAATTGCGACGCGCGATGTTCCATTTGACGACGACAATAACAACCACCTGTTGTCGTAGGCATGGTTAACGAAACGACGGTGAATTAAAAAACAATCAAATTTTGGCGTGATCTATGACTTCACGAAAAAATGTAATTTGAGATCTGGGAACTACATAAACTAATGGAGCAATTGTCATGGATCCTTGACTGCTGGCGCCATGCACGGAGAAAGCATGAACTAAAAATTTATTTTCTTATTGGATCTAGTTAGATCGTGAATTGTTTGTTTAATTTTGATCAAATTAGAAAAAAAAATGTTGAAATCCCATTTTGGAAACCATTTTTACTCTCCTGAAAAGAGAAAGTATAGTAATCGCGCGAAAAAAATACAGATTTCATTAATATTCACTGAGGTCCTCTAAAAAAAAAATTGAACGTTTATCTAAGATATTTTTGCTAACGGGAAAGTCGAGTGACAACTTCATTTTTTTTATACACCCAAGTTATATTTGTTATATTTTTTTCCATTAATTTTTTTTATTGAAATTTGGAAATATTATTCTAAAATTTTGATTATCAAAACTTCTTGACTGCTGTCGCCACACGTAGAAAAACATTGAACTAAAATTATACATGAGATTTTGTTTTTTTATTGAATCTTCAATTTTTTTTTGTATAAACTGTATGAAAAAGTGAGAGAACGTAGTTGCCACACAACTTTTAAAATTTTCTCAAAAAAAAATAAATTTAACTTTTGAAAATCAAATTAGTTTTTTAAGATTATAAAACATTGAAAATTATTGCGTTTTGCTAATGATTTTTAATAAAAAGTTGTCTATATTTTGGAAAACTTTGGACCAAATTGCCACGCTGACTGGATCCTTTTTAAATTCGAATTAAAATTTGTGCACATAGTTTTTTTTAAATTGAAAATCAAAATTTAAATTTTTTTGAGGTTATGAGACAATACAAAGTATTGCGTTTTGCTTATAGTCGTAAACCCAAAATTGTATTCCTTTATTTTTACGTGATTTAAAACAATATATATGGAGCAATGGATCTTTGGGTCACGTCATAAGTTCGCTATTAATTTTTATTATAATAAAATTATCTATATTTTGGAAAAACTTTGGACTTTTTGACGAAAATTTCTTTTTTTTTTATTTGATACCAATTGCTCTTATTAAATATTCAAATAAAAAAATTTAAATCTGAATGGTTGCAAAACTTTACATAATAATTAAGCCGCGCGGTCATTTATTACGACAAAAGTGATCACGGAACTGACATGCGCTGAAATAATGTAATTATGATACAAAGTCGTTTATTACCGAGTTGCAATAAAAATTAAAGTAGACAGGAGGATCGGGCCGCAGGCCTTCTTAATTTCATTCAATTTTCGTTATATAAATAATGATTTTCGACCAATTTGCAAATAAATAATTCTTTTATTTAACATTTTAATTTCTAATTGTGGGACATCTGTGGCGATAGCACCCACGAGAAACCCTTCTGCAAGTCCAGAGCTTTATTTGTCACTTAGTTTTGTATATTACGGATAGATGACGGTTTCGTGACGCAATTTTCGTTGAACATTTTTCGTGACGGACCTTTTAACCCTTTTAACCCCGACGGGAAACACGTAGTTTCACACACAAGCGCCTCCTTTGTATAAGATTTCAAATTATATTCGTCAAAATTTTAATAAAAATTTGATAATTAAGATTCAGCTAAACTATTTTTTGCAAGTTTCGTGAGAAATTTTCTTCCACTCTTATCTTCATATAAAATATAACTACATACGCAGATGTTTTCTTGACCCCTCATGTTATAAAGGTGGAACTTCATTGTCCCCGAACCCTCTCGCGCCGTGATTTCGATTATGCAATCCCCCTTCGTGTCAGGGGTAGTTAATCGTGGAACGTGTCATCCCCATCCGATGCTTTACTTCCTTCTTCCGGGTTTCCTATTGGCGGGTAAACCACCCCTTGATTTGCAATGAGAAATTACCACTCGTAATTGAACAGGGAATTCAGTACGAGGACTGATTTTGAACAGGACGAACGACGATTTTAACAGGACAAATGACGGAAATAAAAATTGTGCAGAAAAATCTTTTCGAGCAAAATTGGATGGATGGTTTTGTGATGGGGTGGAAAATGTGTGTTAAAGGAAGTGATGAAAAAAATTAAAATTTTTAATAAAGATGTGTTAATAATTATAGTAATATTAATAATAATAATAATAATAATTAAAATGAAGAAAGGAAATAATAATACTAATAATAATAATTTACTAGTTACTAGGCACACTGAGATGATATAAATTTTTCTCTTAACCCGTTGATTGCGAATTTTAACAAAATAAAAAAAATCAATGCACATTCTGACATTATAGGGGTGTAAAACAAATGCCGATTGTTTTATTTCATAGCTAATTAGTAATATTACTACAGGTTTTAAATTAAGTGCGTGAAAAAGAAGCCA
>JARJDX010002552.1:0-14489 GCA_030264735.1 Gymnusa sp. GC000175
TACCGATTTGTTTATAAGGGTGCCGTTTCTGTCTATTGTTGTTTTACGTATAACGTGCTCCAGGGCCAAATTGAAAAGCAAGGGAGCTAGGCCATCGCCTTGCTTTAGCCCTTCTGCAGCCAGCGGCGTGGAAAGAGTATTCTGTACCCTGACCTGGGCAGTAGTGTTGTGCATTGTAGCTCTAACTAATCTGACCAGTTTTGCAGGTATTCCCATTTCAAGCAGTATTAAGTAAAGGCGGTTTCGTTTGATGCTATCATATGCCTGTTTGAAGTCAACAATGATCTGTGTAACGCCGATGTTCTTTTCCTAGCACTTTTCCATGAGTTGCTTCACTTTAAAGAGCTGGTCTGTCGTGGATCTACCTATTCGGAATCCAGCCTGGTACTCTCCTATAAGTTTCTCCGCCATTGGTTCTAGTCCGCTGCGTAGTATTTCCGAAAAGATCTTGTATGATGTGCATAGCAGCGAAATACCTCTGTAATTTTTTAGTTGTAATTAGTTTACCTTCAGTGGACCGGTAAAACTGCTGAGTACCGGTCGCTAAAACTATATAGTTTTGTAGTAAAATCGGAAAACCGGAAGTGTAAGTTTATTCCTAACATTTTTTAGGTTTTTTCCTTGAATTACTAGAGAATAAGTATTTCCAAAGAGTTTATATCAAGCGCGCCCCAGATGAAGACAAGTGGTACAGGCAGCCAAAACCTACCCCGGGTTGTAGCGCTACAGAGAAGAAAAAGAATAAAAAGAAGAAAAAGTTTATATTATTAAAGTTGCTGCAAAACGTAATTACAAAAACTTCTACCCAAGACATTTTTTTAATGAATAAATTTTTTTTTCGCTTACGAAAGTCGAGTGGAGAACACTCCAAATTTATTTAAATTTGTTTTTTGTTTTTGCAAAATGCAATTTATTTTATTACGAAAATAATTTTATACAGGTCACCTTGACATTCAAAAATTGTTTCCAAAATTATTTTTAGCAATCTATGAGGTCTTAAGGTCAAGAAATAATTTCTGTTATATAATAGTAAAAAACGTAATCTTAATCTTGTTTTAATTTGAAATTGAAAGTAAGATGACCCCAAGATTATACCTTTTTAATCTGTTTTCTGAAGAGTGTAAAAAAATTATTTTTTATGAAATTTTTTTACTACGAGGTCTAATATTTTGGTTGAAAATAAGTTAAAAGAAACTGTAAAAAGCAAGAAATATTTATAAAAAAAGCGCTTGTGTATGTATTATTTTATTATCGTAAACAATTAATACGATATGGTTTTTATATAATTGAATCAAAGTATTTTCCCAGTGAATGAACGTAAAGTATAAATATAAACTTAAAATTATCAGTATGTAGCTAAGTATTATTTAATCTTTACTCAATTTAATTACACGTATAAATTAAGAAATTTAGATGTTGCTATGGGAATATACGCATGTGACTCATAGTTCTTTTTTTCTAGAAAACCAGGAGAAATTATAACCTTACTTTTCTAGTTTTAAACTTTAATATTATTGAAAGACTCACACATATTTTTTGTTTCATCACAATTTTTGTGCAATTCCTGATGACGTAACGTATTCAATCTGTATTACTATATTTTTAAGTAATGTAAGAATTGTGAGATGTAAGTACAGCTTGACCAGTATATATTGGCATGTGAAAAAATAATTAAAATAAAAATTTTTTTGCTTATCAAATTTTGCATTGTCACGCAAAAATACCTTTTCAGAGACTGTACCACAGTACTTTTCTTTAAGATGGCGCTACCATTTGCATTGTCACGCAAAAATACCTTTTCAGAGACTGTACCACAGTACTTTTCTTCAAGATGGCGCTACCACACCCACTTTCAAGTGGGAGATACTTCTGCGCATCTATAAGACGTCACCCAGCTAGACTTGGTCAAGCTGTAATAATGTATGTACTCGGTTTGATCCGCATTATCAAGATTTGAAGGCAAGGTCCGACATTTCTGTCAGTTTGTTATTCAGGGGTCCGATTCTGTAACTCGCAAATGTTTTTACTTTCCCACATTTTCACAAAAAGCTGGTGTAATCTTTCTAAACTTTAAAAACTTCTCTGGTATTAAGCCACTTTCAGGTATTTTTTCTGGGAATATTTTTTTGAATGATATCCTTACTTTGTCAATGCTAGGAGCGCGATTAAGATCTTGGGCCTGATTGCTTTTGCTTAGGCTAGATATTTATTTCATGTCCGCTCTGCGCATTTTGTTCAACAGACTCATGTGTTCAAGCCATCGGAATCTAATTTTATTTTTCCCTGTAAAATGTGCCATTTAAAGTCCTCTCAAGAATTACTATCTTCCTTATTTTAGGCCCACATGTTTCCTTCATCTTCTGAAAGAATATCCCTGTGTGCTGTTTGCTAGTTTTTGTAGCTCTGGTGCCCCGTTTTGCCACCATTGTTTTTGAAGAGCTCGAGTAATTTTTGAAGGTATTCATAAGCCATAACTACTAACGACCTTGGATATGGCGAATGGCGTTCTCTTCCAATTTTATAGCGCTGCCCTGTGCACAGCTGTAGCTTCCCAAGTTTCATCGTTATTTTCATTAAACCCAGTACTAGCTTGAGAGTGTCTATCCGATATGCCCACAGAGATATTTACCAGATTTTTCGCCAACTTATTGCTTATAGCAAAGTCAACTCTCGGGACACGCATTTTCATCATTGTCCTGTAATGTGCGAAAATCAAAGATATGGACTATAAATTTTGTAAGGGTGTACCCCAATGATAAAAGCCTTATATGAGACGAATGTGCTGTAAATCTTTATTTGTCTTAGTTTTGTTTTTGATAGTTTTTTTTGTTTCCTATTTATTGGACTACATAAATGAGTTGGGTACCAGTTACCACTCACCGCTTGTGTTAGGGTAAGCATTTGCTTAGGATACTTTTTCTAGCCCCCTTACCATAATTGGAGAAAGCAGTTATTTCCTGAACATGGCTGCTTTGACGCCATGCGTGATGCCGAATTACTATCTTCACCGGCTCCATGTAAACATCCGGCAAGCTATAACAGTTTTTTCTTTACCCACCATCCGTCCATCGCTAGGAGTCTTCCTTTAAAAACTACCACAGCAAAAATAAATACATTATAGTGCTAAAGCTTTGAGATCCTGAGATGCAGTAAAGCAGCCTAACTATCAGGACTGAAAAATCTCCCGATGTAGCTACTGACCGCCAAAGCCTACTGATCTCTATTGACGTTCTAACAGTGCACTGCTACCGTGCCATATCACCTAGGTGCTTACCTGACATCAACCGGAATCTTTATGCATATAATGTTGAGATGTCCTCTATCAAAATGCCATAATCCCTGCGTGATCCTAGCCACCCTTTAAATTATGCCCAAATACCAGGTTGCCACTTCCGTCGTACCGGATCCCTGCTTTTTCACATTCACTGCCTTTGTGGTCTTCATCCGCAACCCTGGACAAGGTTAATGTGCTATACCTAGTCCTTCCCATCAGATGTTAAGCCCAAACTGCCAAGATTTACCTAAGTGAGTTCAGACTCACAAAACTTACATTTAGATAAGGTTGGCGGTGGGTATGTGCTTAAGAAGCAGGTATATTTCTCGCCTCCTAAAGAGGCATAATTTTTTTTTAGATTGAATAGCTAATCTATCTAGTGTCTTTACCCCCATTGGAATATTTGTCACAAAGCGGTGTAAAGCAATTTCTAAATAAGTAAAAAGCAAAATAATTCTTTATGGAAGATAAGGTTATACCCATTTTCGACTTCGGAAAAAGTTGTTTTCGAAGAGTTGTCTGTCTGTCGGTCTATGACATCACAGCTCAGACGGCTTAACAACTTATTGGCCATTAAATTCATATTTAAGCTATTAACAAAAACTGGGAGTTTTCAGTGACATTTTGATGAAATCCACTAACCGGAAATGGTAGTCTATTGATTGGGTTGTTCTTTTTTTGCGAATATTTCAAAAACTATCTCAAATTTATGAAAAAAAAATAAAATTACAAAAGTGTAGAGAATTAAATTTGCAACAAATTTTGTTGTTTTAAAACTTATTATTTTAAGAACTCATCCTTGTTCGTTGCAACATTTTTATTGAAGTTATTATCATTAAGTTGCACAAACATACTGTCATTATAATCAGCTGACAATTATTAAACGATGGTTATACATCATTCAAAAGTGACGAATGCAACTATCGGGATTATTGCCAAAATACATTTCGACAAAATGAAATTGCAGAGTCATACTACCAACCTAATTAGCTGATAATTAATGAAATATACTTATGGTTTTGTCAAAAGCAACGTATATGTCTCAAATTCGCCAATGACAGTACTGTGGTAAACATAAACGCACCACCATTTGCAAATAATTTATTATTTGCCTAATGGGCTAATTACATTGACTATTAAATCTTGTTTTGTTCAAAATGAATACTTTTTATTTCAAAATATTTTATAATAATAATAACAGCAATTTTCTTTTTAAACGGTATAAACATATGTCAATCTCAACATTGCTGAGTAAGACAGAGAAATAGCATATTACATGACAAATAACCTTCAAATGCTAGATAACCACAACAGCTGATCTTATGATGTTTTAGCGCAGGCGTACGCGGTTATTTATTTATTTCGTATTTTCTATGCATTAATCGGAACATTGTATTATAATTTTATAGCGGTCATTAAATCATATTTTTGTCATGCATGGGATGTATCATCCTGTCCTACTTATAAGCAACATTTTACTACTCATTCAATTATAAAAGTCAAAATTTTATATCCAAAATTTATCTAATGATTTAAAATAATAAAAAATAAACAAATTTAAATGATTTTATGTAATAATATTCATGAAATGTATTTTAAGACATGTGTGCTTTCATAAAGCTGACAGCCAAATTATCCACTCGTTATTTACATAAACTAAGTGAAACTTTTTTACAAAAAAAAAAATAATGGATGACATGATGTAAAAATGGTCTTTTTTTGTTAGGAGGAACTTAAAACGTCGACATCTGAGAAAATTCAACGATTATTTCACTTTTGGGAAAGTGAAAATTCAATAAAGTTGAAAAAATTTATAATTTTTTTCTTTCTACAAAGTAAATTAAAGTATAATAATCGCGACAATTTTCAAAATCGAGATTTTTGCGGAAATATCCGTTTTCGACCTCCCTCATTCAGAAAAAATTGATTTCGAAGTGGTGTCTGTCTGCGTGTCTGTCTTTCTGTGTGTCTGTGTCCTCTCTACAGCCCAGACGGATAAATTGATCGTCCTGAAAATTCATATTTAATCTTTTAACAAAAATTGGGAGGTCCCAGTGACTTTTGGCTAAAATCCAAAAATATTTGCAAATATTTCAAAATCTGTTGAGTTTATGAAAAAACATAAGAGTACAAAAGTGTGTAAAAATAAATTTTACACAAATTTTGTTTTTATCATTTTTTCAAAAAACATCTCAAATTAGTAAATGAAAGTCGTGTGGTGACCACACCTCCATTTTTTTAAATTATATCAATCATTGTACGACCGTGAAAGAATTTTATTTGGAACGCAACTCATAATCATTAATCAAAAATATTTGGTGTATTTATTGGAAAACTATCTGTCACATTTTATAATTGTTCTCTTGGTCAGTTATTTTTATTGCATTTTTTTTTATCTTTGTATAAAAGATATTTTTTAACAAAGGCAAATTAATCTAAATATTTTTAGATTTATGATTACTGAAAATGGTGAGCGATTCTCACTTCTCCCATGTAAATTCTTTTGATAAAAATCACCATTTCCACTTTAGAGAATTCTTATCTTAAGCCTGCGTAAAAATTCTTTTTGGTATTACACTAAGGTGACCAAATATTTTTTTGTAAAAAAGGAGCACGAATAAAAAAATGGAGGTGTGGTACCCCACACGACTTTTATTTACGAAATTAAAACATATCTGTTACTTTTAATAGAAACATAACTATATTTAATTAATTTTCAGCCAATTAGGTTGGCAGCATGTCTCTGCAATTTTATTTTGTTGAAATGTATGTTGGCAATAACTCCGAAAAGCTTAAATATAGTTTGGCCATCTGGACTCATAGGCGTCGGCAGAATTTTATGCAGGAGGGGTAAAGACCCCGCACTTGGGCAGACTTTTATGTAAGACTATAAATTAGTACAATTTATTTTTAGATTTTTTAAAGTTTTATGTGCTAAATGATGAGATCCAGGAGGGGGCAAGTGCCCCTTCTTGCCCAACCCCTATAAAGTAAAACTGAAACAACCGTATCCCGAGAGAAACTGGGTCATGTGGTAAGTCACCTCCCCGTGTCTTCTCGTCGTTCAGCTCGCCGAAGAGTTTTTTTGTCCATCGTCCTTTCTCTGTCGCTTCCCATATTTCTTGCCATGGTGATACGGTCATCTTCTTTACCGCCACCAGTTCAGATCTTTCCGTTTCAGCCATCTCTTTTCTTTCTAGTGCTGGAAGATCGATCGGCATGCTACTTGAGATTGTTTGAGCTGCCTTCTTCGCCTAGGTCCTGCACCCTGAATAGTCTTCTGATGCACAACTTTCTCTGCATGCTTAAGAGTGTCCAGTCTGTGGGCATGTTTTCTTCTATTTGCACTTTGGTGATCAGTCCAACACTGCCCCAACTCCCCAACCCGCCTTTCCAGCGTGGGGTTTCATGGCGAAAAAACCTTCTTTGGTCCGGAGTTAGATGAGAAATCATGTAACTTTATTTGTTCGGTCATCTTCTTTACCGCCACCAGTTTAGATCTTTTCGTTTCAGCCATTTCTTTTTTTTTTCTAGTGCTGGGAGACCGATCGGCATGCTATTTGAGATAATTTAAGCTGCCTACGTCGCCTAGATCCTGCACCCTGAAAATTCTTCTGATGCACAACTTTCTCTGCATGCTTAAGAGTGTCCAGTCTGTGGACATGTTTTTTTCTATTTGCACTTTGGTGATCAGTCCAACACTGCCCCAACTCCCCAACCCGCCTTGCCAGCGTGGGGTTTCATGGCGAAAAAACATTCCCTGGTCCGGAGTTAGATGAGAAATCATGTAACTTCAGTGGTTCGGAATCCACGCTAAACTGTAGGTATACCTGTAATGTAAGTTGCCAGCATTACAGGCAGACAAGAAGGCTATGCGCCACGAGTGGCGTCCTAAGCTGATGACGATAAGTCCATGTATTATTTTCCATACACATTCGCTTCGTTAATCAGTAGTTCCGCCGTTATTGTATCATTGCATAACATGCATAATTTCCTTATATTTGGATTCATCTCTTAGGCTGAGCTGAGTGGTTGTAGACTTGTTCTTCTATCTCTTGTTCATTATTACTATCGTGACTGAGCAACTCGCGCTGCTTCCATCTGTTTAAAACGTCGTTTTCTTTGGTAAGGATGTTGCCGTTCTTACTCAGATTGCGCTCCTTTTCGTCGTCAGTTTTATAGGACGCCACTACTGGCGCATAGCCTCTTATCTGCCCGTAATGCTGGCAACTTACATTACAGGTGAACCTACAGTTTAGCGTGGATTCCGAACGACATCCTTTATTGATGTAATCTTTTATAGAATTTTCTTTTATTGAATTCTTTTAGTTCTTTTATTTTCCCGTTTATCATTAGTTTTTTCTTTCTTTTAATATTTTAGAGGCAGTTCTTCGTACATTATCATATGCGGTTTTATTAGCTCTACTTTTTCTTTGTGGAAGTTTATTCCTAGCTTCATCTGTCTCCTCTATCTACAGTATTTGTCAAAGTAGGTTATGTTTTTAGACATTTTTTCCTTATAAATGGTATTTTCTGTTGTTAACTATTGCATTTTTTATGTCTTGCCATTCGTGTTCTATATTTTGGGCAATGTTTCTTGTTTCTAAACTTTCTATTATTGAGTACTGGTATGCTTTACTTGGTTTTGGCACTTACGCGCTTCTTTGCTCCACCTTACCCTGGCATTTTTATCTTTGGCTGTTTTGGCTATCTTTTGTTTATTCGAGACTTAAACAAAAAAGTGGTCGGAGTCACAGTTTGCGCCTCTAATTGATATAACATATTAAATTATTGTAGATCTTCTCTTATTTACCAGAACATGGTCTATTTGGTTAACTCCTCGGTTGCAAGGTATTTGTGAATGTTCTTATACGGAAAGCTTGTACTTGCTACATATCCTCAGATTGCAGTTTCCTACTGTGTGCTTTTTTCCATTTTCACTAGTTAAATCGTGTAGACTGTACACTGTAGAGAATGTTTTCCGGTAATATTTTTTTTATTATTAACTCCTATGAGTAAGGCAATCTGCCCATTGGCAATAAGCGTTTGAGATGACAATAAGAATGACATTAGATACATATAGAGCATACTCCTGTGAAAATCTCCGATAATATTTGAAATTTTTTCTCTTTGTCGATTTTTGTATCAAAGCCTTCCAACAGCATTATAGCATCATGTTCCTATGTTCCCTCGCAAGCATTTTGTAGTGTTTCGTAAAAAAATATTTTACTTATTTATATTATTTAAACTTTAATAATTTAAAAGTTTATAAATAATCCATTTTGTATATTTATAGATTGAAATTTACATATGTATTGATTAATATATTATTTTAAATATATTAAAATGATTATTTAAGTTTCTGTACGTGTATATTATATTTGCATGTTATTTAATTAAAAATATAATAAAATGTTGTTTTTTATTTCTACAATTAAATAGGCACACGCCATGTTTACTAGTGGAAAAAATAAAACAATAAACAAATTTTATGGAAAACTTATATTTAATAAAAAAATTATCCCATTAAGGAGCCAATGACGTTACTACTTTAGTAATTTAAAAATAATGCACTGATCTCAATTACACGGTAAATCTAATACACTCTTTATAAAAAAAATATTATTCCTTTGTATTATTTACAGTCGAATCACTCACCGGTAGATGTTTTGTAAATAAACAGGTTCACGGATCACCGTATTAAGTACTATTATCAAATTATCATTACTAAATTATATTAGTCCATTTAATGATTTCAACTTTGCATTTTAAAAAAAATTTGAATTTATACCTTTTTTAGTCTAAGGCAATAGTATGAAGTCTTTTATCTCTTTAGGTTTGTTTTCAATTTTGCCAACCATTACTTGGATCAGTGGGAAACGCGTGATCCAAAATAGTTATCTCTGAATATTTTTATATGCATGCATTGGGATTAAAGGTGTTAAGAGAGTTTGATATAAAAAAAATTTTGATAAATTTTGAATTTGATTAAAACAGCGTAAATATAGAAATAAATTATCGTCCGCATTGCATTGTTACACACACATAGATTAATATTTACCTTGTTGAGTAAGCAAAGTGACAAATATTTTTTTATCTAGCATTTGAGTCATCCTTTAAAAATGGTGCAATTTAAAAATATTATCTCTATAAAGTTTTTAACGACAACGCAATACATATTTGAGGGTTCCCTGAACAATAATTAATTAGAATTAAAAAAATTAAGGTGTAATCACCTTCTTCTTCTTATGTCGCCGTCTCCCTCCGAAGGTTGGCGATCCAATTGACTATACTGACTCGTGAGGCTGCTGCTCGAAATATTTCAATGGATGTCCGTCCGTACCATCGACGCAAATCTTTCAGCCAGGAATTCTGTCGTCGTCCCACTGATCTTTTTCCTTCTATTTTTCCTTCAATGATTAGTCGAAGTATTTCATAGCGCTCGCCCCTTATGACGTGGCCGATGTATTGGAGCTTTCGTTCTTTGGTTGTTCTCATTAGCTCTTTGTCTTTTCCCATCCGTCTGAGTACTTCCACATTCGTGATTTTGTCGACCCACGATATTCGTAGTGTTCGTCGGTACAGGTACATTTCGAAAGCGTCGATACGTTTTTCTAATAAGGAACTGAGNTCTCGCTGACAAGAGCTCCAAGATATTTAACGGAAGTTACTTGTGTTACTTTTTGGTTGTTTATTTGAAGGAGGACTTGTTTTGGTAATTTGGAGAAGACGACCACCTTGGTTTTGGCCACGTTCATATGCAAGCCATACTGTGCGCTGAGTTCGACGATGATGTTCATCATCAAGGAATTAGAGGTATAAAACTTCAAAGTATTTATAATTATTTATGTGCAATTACACCGACTAGTGCAAATTCGGAAAGGGCATTTTCTACAGCACAAAGATTTTGTACAAAAATTTGATCAAAACTAAAAGATGACGCGTTAGAAAATCTTCGTGTACTTCGATGACATTTTAATAAATAATACTAATACGTAATTTTACACGTAACGTTATTAGCAATTATTATACATGTTATGTTTATTATATATTTTTGTTTTTTGAAAATAAATTGTCAAACCATTGAAGTTAGTTTTAATTTTTTTCCTTTTATCTATCAGTCTTTGTAATACATGGGAAAAGTGATATTCTATTTTTTTTACAAGACCGGTTTTAATATTAACATTAACAAACCAATACATGTACTTGTTCTATGATCTAAGCAGTGAATTTTTTCAGAAAACATTATCCATATGATTGTGTTTGGCGACAATTTGTCTGGCAACATTTTGTCCGGCCACACTTTGTCGTCGCGACATTTTGTTCTTCGCACCATTTTGTCCGCGACATTTTGTCCTAGAACATAAACTTTTATTTGAGCTTTTAACAAAAAAGAGGAGGTCCCAGCAACTTATAGCTAAAATTCAAACAATTAATTATGAAGCTTATGAAAAATACATAGAAGTTTAAAAGTGTTAATAATCATAAATTTTTGTTCCTATCATTTTTTGAAAATTTTACTTTTTAAACTTTACAAGACTTGCTACAAACTTAATTCTTACATTTTTTTATAAACTTGATGGTTTTAAAAACATTTGTAAAAAAACAAAAACCTGACCAACTTCCGGTTAGTGAATTTCAGCAAGTAGACACTTGAACCTCCCAATTTTACTTTCATTTATGAAGTAAAAGAAAGCGTTGTTTTTGCAAAGATTTTCGAACTTAAAATTTTTGCTAAAGTATCCATTTTTATTCAGAAAAAGTAGTTTTGTCTGTCTTTGTGTCTGTATATATGTGTTAGCTTGTCTTCTCTACAACCCAGACATCTTAACTAATTCTGATTAACCTCGAAATTTAATTCAAGCTATAAATAAAAATTAAAGGGTTTCAGTGATTTCACCAACCAGGTATTCCCATAAAATTCTAGAGTCATACTGTCATTAAAATCATAATAAAACACCCTGTATATTTTTAAATTAAGTTCAACAATTAATTTTAAGACAGTTTTGTAGGTTAAAATGATTATACAGATACATACAAGGTGTGTCCAAAAATTACACAAATCCTCATAAAAAATTTATTTTGCAAATTTTTGGGTGAAATAATATAATCCCCTTTAAAATGCTCTCATCTAATAAAATGCACTAGTCCCATCTTTTTCCACTATTAGAAACACCCTTTAAATCATTATTAAAGGGCTTTTTACCCGCCACGTTGTTTCACGCTTGATGGTCATAACATTCTCAAAGTTCCGCCACCGCGAGACCGTTTTCCATATGGGGAACAAAAAAAGAGTCGCAAAACGGTAAGCGAAAAAGAGGGGTTAAGTTTTAGTTTCGAATTTCTAAGAAATTGATAGACAGCCTCCCCTACGATATTTTCATCATCACGAGAAGTGGACGGGCGTCCTGCTTTTGCATCGTAAGTGTTTAAGGCCCCTCACGAAAACGTTTAATACGCTTTAAAGCATTTGCTTGCTTTACTGCATTCTTCCTAAAGGGTTAAAATTTTACGAATTACCTGAGAGTTAATCCTGAGTTTACCAAAAACCTGATGTTCTATTGTTGCTTTGCACCAATTTTGATTTTCCTTTTTTTTTTTCATGTTATCGGCTTACCAGTCGAATAAGATAGATAGGAGCGGGCTTGTAACATGGTCCTAAGATTATTTCTCGCCTGTGCAGAAATTCATTTCGCGTATTTTTCGACAGACCTCGTATACTTACATTTAACGAACCAGTAAACAAAAATAACAAACGACCAAACAAATATATATTTAAAAAAAAAAAATAATTGTTCGAGGTGCCAACTATAGCCACTTTATGAAGCCGTAACCTTTCCACATATTGACATAAACAGTGTCGTAAATATGTATGAGTAATATCAATAACTTTCCATCCTTTAGTAGGCTTCGTTTTAGGCAAGGAATCCGTGTTGTTTTAACGTATACGTTGAGTTTCTCAATAGTATTTCCAGTGGTATACGATGGGGAATTTCTTGGCATCTTCTTCCTATCATTGAGGTGCCCTGAAGTAATAGCATAAATTTCTTTTTTATCAGTTATTGGAACTTTTTAAAATAATAGTACATTATAACCAATCATTAACCTATACAACGAGTCAAGAAATATGCATACCTCGGTACCACACTAAATGGTCAGTGAAATCATCAAAATGTAAAGGCACGCATTGAAAAAGCCAGGGATGTCGTTTATAAAATAAGTTCTATATTCAAAAGTCACGATCTAACAATAGCGACTAAGATAAGTTTTCTGCGATGCTACGTGTTCTTTGTTTTCTTTTATGGAATCGAAGCATGGACGCGCACAAGTAAAAAATTAAAAGCTTTTGAAATGTGGCTTTATCGGAAGATATTGAGAGTTCCATGGACAGACAGGGTAACCAATGTGAATATTTTATGAAGAATGGAAAAGAAAAGAGTACCTCGGCCACATTATGAAAAAGGAGATCAGATATCATCTACTAAAGGTTATGTTACAAGGGAGAGTGCTAGGAAAAAGAAATGTGCGAAGAAGAAGAATCTCGTAGTTGAAAAACCCAAGGACTTGGTACGCTGAGGCCACGGCGGAACTATTTAGAGCATCGGTCATCAAAGTTATGATAGCCAAGATGGTGGCCAACGTTCGAATTGGATAGGAACCAGAAGTGCAGCGATACGAAACCCATTTAGGCTGCTACCGACGCGTTTTTCTTTTTGCAAGACATAACTCCTTCGGTCTCATTCTTCACGCACATCTATTTTTTTGCAAAATTGTTGACTGTCATTAGGTTTATGCTAAATTTGATTTATCCGAGTTTTTAATAATTTCTCCGATACCACTAAAATCTACATGGCACCCCCTAGCAAAAAAGGCGCTCTATTAGCAATCGCAGCGTGGCGTTTTAAGCAGGCGTGATAGTGCATCACATCGTAGCACATATAGGCATCAGACTGCTGTGCACAAGGGCATGGGTTCAAACCCCACAACAATTAATACTTTTCTAGACTTAACACTGTACCAACCCTTCCTCCTTCAACCTGTTTTCATGGCATAAACATTTTCTGGTTCGAAGTGAAGAAAAAATCATGATATATTTTAACGTAAGAATTGGCTTGCAAATATTTCATTTTTAATACATTTTTTTAATAAATATTTAAAATAAAAAAATTTTTTACTTCCAGTAGGAATTTACATAAACAGAGAATTTTTTTGACAAGCACTTTAAATGACTTTTTACTTGTTTCAATTATTGTGTAAAAAAATTTTGAATATTTTGCAAATTATACAGCGTGTTCCAAATAAAATTTACCAGATCTTATTTTAGTTTAAAGGTGGTCAATACTTAAGCATTAATAATATATAAATATATTTGTGGGGATTTTGTTTTGTCGAGATTTCGATCTATCAAGATTTTGAACTGTCAAGATTTTAACCTTTCAGGATTTTGATTGTCGGAATTTTAATTGTCGGGATTTTGATTTTCGGGATTTTGACCGTCACCCATTTGACTAATATGTTAAAAATATGTTAAAAAATGCACTTAAAAAAATTATAATTATATATTTATGACAAAGATAATTTTCTAAGAAACATTATACCAAGTCTTCATAATTGGTTAATAACCAAGTCACCGTGGGGATGGGCAACCTGAGCGGCATTGATATTTCAATGGAAATTTTACATTAAAATATCACGTGGTTATTAACCATTTATGAATACTTGCAATAATTTTCATACCTTAAAATTATTTATGGAAAATTTGTATTTACGAAATAAATGTTTTAATTATATTTATGATGTAATAAATAATTAATGTTTTCGAATTTTTTTTAAAAATAACTTTTTTTTAAATTAATGTTAAATTGTGAATATATTTTGCACAAATTAGTAAGGAGGAGTTGACAACTCACAAAAATACATGTAAACATAATAAAAATAAGTTTTCATATTCATTTATTTTGTTTACATACATACAATCTAGTTACAGCTGGTGAGAAATATATTTTAGTGTAACGAATCTTGATAACTTGAAATCACAACACAGATTATCTGGCCACTTACCAAAAACTAGTGCATCTTGATATTTTTACTCCATAATTTGTGTGTAGTATTGCCAATTTTTTTTAAGTTTAATACTTTACTAAATTATGGTTTCTATTAAGTTAAAAATAATCGGAATATTTGGGGAATTCATTCACCTTCTTTAAAAAATCTT
>JARJDX010002577.1:0-10404 GCA_030264735.1 Gymnusa sp. GC000175
TCGCGACCGCAGGAGGAGCCACTGCACGCTCTTACATCCCGGATGTTCATTTTTGTATTTTGTCTGACTACAGCGTAATCTATTACCGATATTTTGTTTTGGTCTGCTGAGTCCATGTGTATTTGAGTATATTGCGATGCTGGTAGAATCCATTTAGTATTTTCAGGCTGTTGTACTCGCAAACCGATATTAAGCGAGTTTCGTTATCGTTTCGGGTGTCTTCCCCGTGACTATCGACAATCCTACTGTTGTTTTCTCATCGCATTCTACTGTTCAGGTCTCCCATTAAATTGATTTCTCTCGACGGTCCGATTTTTGTTATTTTGTGTTTAGTTTTTCGAAAAATTCGTCTCTGGTATTGGTCAACACGTCGTCATTTTCGCTATATACAAATAGTATTTGTATATACTCTTTGCTCTTTTACTTAAAGTTTATTTTTATTATACGTTGATCAATTGCCTCCCAGGTAGTAACCGACTTTCTTAAAGATTTTCGAATCAAAATCGATAATCCTTGTTGCGCTTGTTTCTCTTTTGTGATACCGCAATAGAAATGGTCGTAGTTTCCAGGTTTTTGGAGTCACTTCCCTTCTTTTTTGTTTCAGTGAGTACAACTATATCTGCTTATGCGTTTTTTATTTCTGACCGTACTTCGTTAGTTTTATCGAAAAAAAAACCTGGATATATCATGTTACAAAAATCATTTTTTGTTGCATTTTTCATCATTGTTATAGTTTATTCTGAGGCTCTTGTTAGGCTTTTTAACATAATATGTTTTTTCTGAGTATCGGGGAGTCAATCCGATGCCTCAAACCCCAACCTGTGGGATCAGGGTTTAATTTTGCTGTATCCCTCACCTAGATAGATTGCTTTCTCTACAGCTTAAGGGCTCTATCTCACCTGATTTTTGTCCGAAGGTGGAATTTTATTTCCCACCTACCCACCGATCAGACCTGACTGGTAAGGGTATTTCCCTATCAGCCACTTAGGGATGCCCCCTCTTGGGGTAGGCTCTCTCGAGGAAAACGATAAATAACCTAAAGACACAATTTAAAATTGTGACATGGAAAATTATGCCATGGGCGACAAAATTCCAAGAACTTATTAAAAAAATCAAAGTAAACACAATCGATATATGCAATATTAACGAAGTCTAAAAGGCAAAGGATCAATTGCAATAAACAGCTAGATCTTTATTTACAGTAGAGTAGTTAAAGAAGTAAGAACACTTACAAGTTGGGATTTTTATCCTAAGAGACTTTAATGCCCGGATTGGAAACAGCATACTTCGAGGGGTTTCACATATGTTTAATGAGAGAACAACGAATTTTGGTAATAAAATATTTTTGCGCAACAAACGCACTTAGAATCAATAACACGTTCTTCAACCACCCAATAAAATACAAAAAGAAGTTTGTTAAACACAAGACTAAACCAATTTGTTCTAGAATGTGTCATTACAAATCGCTCTGTCAATAAAAGGAAAGATCGAAGGCAAACGAGGGATGGGAAAATATTGTGGTTTCGGAATATAAAGCAATGGACCGGGCTGGTTAACATAGAGGACCTTATACACACTGCGAGAGGAAATGAAGAATGTGAGCGCAAACATCCATTAATGAATAAGAATATGACGAGGAGGTGTTGGGGATAATGGATAAAATCATAACAAATACAATAACTATCTGCTATATTTAATTGTCAAATCAATCTTTAGTTTATAACATTAAGAATCACGGTCAAGGACAAACAATCCTTGTTTGGACTCATTCGATTTCGTTGAATCGTACCAATCAATTTGATTTCTTAATGATTTTAGCGCATATCATAAAATGGAATGAATCGATCATGTAACGAGTTACAATTTTTTATAACGGCGGTAAAGAAATTAGTAATTTACTTTCACCAGGTCGCATATTTCCTCTTTCTGATATCGGACGCAAGTTGAATAAACAGCAGACCGCAAAAATGTGAGGTTACGAACTCACAATTGGAAAAAAAGAGAATTGGTTTTTAAACTTGAACGAGAGAAATCCGCCGCAATTAACACAGGCGGGCGTCCGCATCCTTTAATAAACAAATGAATTGACAGCTGCTTGAAAAAATTGTATGCAGTATGATTAATAGAAATTATTAAAGATAATGAAAAGATTCTTTATTGTTTATGCGTTGCTTGTAAGGTTTTTATATTTGCCACTGTAAACAAAAAAACTTTAAATAAAGTCTAAAAACATGAAAATATAAATTTCCGGAAGTGCGTTTTGCATTTGTCATTAAACCATCAAAATCTAAGGTTATGCGGCGTAAATTGGAAGTGTTAAATTCGGTAACGCGATTTTTATATAACTCGGCGTTAAACAAGCGTACAGAAGCGTAACAAATTATCACTTCGATCAATGCACAACTCGCAGAGATTGGATATTATTAAATAAATTACGTACGACCGTTATCTGTGCCTAATTAATTTAAACAGAAGCTTAGTAATGCAGTTTGAAATTCTTACCGTTGTCAGAGTTGGATTATCCGGGTCAGTTACCAGGACAATTCAAAACACAAGAGACGAAATGACGCGAAGTTTATAAAAAAAAGCAACAGAAACTTGTTTCGAATTAAAATATTAATAACCCAATGATTTCTAAAGCAACCTAATTTTCAGTTAAGAAAACGTTTCTGACAAGGTTTAGTTTTTACATTAAAAATTAATGTTTGTTGAATTACTTTCATTTACGAAGTAAAACTACCACTTGGTTACTTAATTTTTGTTAAACTTATAAAGGTATTTCCAGAAATATATGTTAAGCCGTCTGTGCTGTAGAGCGGATACAGACACACTCAGCGACAGACAAACAGAAACCACTTCGAAAACAACTTTTTTATACTTTCTTTTACTTTGTGAATGAATGTTATACAGTTAATTAAGGTCCAAGATAATTTTCTTTAATTTTGGCAAAAATTAACTGCGGTAAGTCTTAAGATATGAGAAATATATAAGAAAATGAAAGGGTAGTCTACATTTAAGATGTGTAGAACACAATTATTATTATTATTAAAATACAATGTCCGTTGGTTTAGTTAGAATTCTAAAATATTAGCCGATTAACATTAGCATATACAACTCCGTAATTTAATTTAGAGTAGAAAAAAAATAGAATGGCAGTTGCAATTTGATTGAGCCTCATAGGTAAATTAATAAAAAAATGCCAGTGTGCAACAGAAAAATATAATATAATCATAAAAGAAAGTAAAGGACAGAATCAACATGTCAACGTGAAAAATGAATTATTGAGCAACAAAAAAAAAGAAAATTTATCACCAAAATGAACACCTCATCTTTAAAATTGAATTTCATGCCGCAAAATATTTTACATTTTATAAAATATAAAAATATATTTATTACGGGCACTGGGTTACCATTTGTCATTGAGATGCAATTTATTAATGTCACTTTAAACAGTTTCCGCTATCTAACACTGACATATGACGCAGCAGAAGTATGTGGATTTATCGGTGGACAGTTAGGTAATTTGAAATTTAATTTTAACAAATGGAGTAAACTAGTAATAGTTAGTTTGGAGTTCAAAGGGGATGGTGCATTCGTACCGCCCGAAAATCGTACAGCAAGACATCGTCGCATAGCCTCTCCTACCCAATTCCGTCTCACGGTGAGAGTCTCACGGTGAGAGTCTCACCTCCACGTACGGTAACCGTAACCTAAGCAACCTTTTCCGAGATGCGGTATCGAACCCATATGGAAGTCAAGGTTAGAGCAAACGAGAGCGGAAGAAATGGGCTATGGGCTAGTAATTTATTCCTAGAAAAAAAATTACTGCAGAAGCCTCGGGATTGACGGATTTTACGACAACGACCTGAGCAAAGGAATATGGATTATTTTATAGGTACTTGGAACGTTAGGTGATTCAGAAAAGGAATTAAAGGCACCAAAACACACATGATATACTACAATGGGAAAACACACAGAAGCAAAAAGTTAAGAGTAGCCTTCGTAATCGACAATAAATTAGCCATAATAGACTTTAAGCTCATTAATAAACGGATATGCAAACTAAAAGTTCTCCTGGCGCATAGTCTCTTCTCTGTCTGTAATACTGGCAACTTACATTACAAGTGGACCTACAGTTTAGCATGGATTCCGAACCATTGGAGTTACATGGTTTCTCATCTAACTCCGGACCAAAGAAATTTTTTAGCCATAAAACCCCACGCTGGCAAGGCGGGTGGGTGAGTTGGAGCAGTGTTGGACATTAAAATAAATATTTTGCATGCTGTGGGACACGCACCCACTATCTGTCTGCAATGCGACCTTCTTTAACATAACATCATAAATGTACACTGTCCCACGAAGGAACACGATATCGAAGTAAAAAACGGAGTTGTATCAACAATTAGAAAGAGTATACGACAGTATACTAAAGAAAGACGCCAAAATGTTTATGGGCGACATGAACGCAAAGGTAGGGAATGTGGTAGAATACGAGGAAATAATAGGCAATCATAGCCTACATAATACATCAAATCATAACGGCGAGAAGCTTTTGGATGTTGCAGTAGGCAAACATATGGTCATAAGCTCCACAAGATTTCCACATAGAAACATACATAAAGCCACGTGGATTTCTCCAGATGGAATCACTAGGAACCAGATTATAAACTTATCGATAAAAGAAGGGCGTCTAACATAATCGACGTCAGAATATGCGGGGAGGCTTGCTGTAGCTCCTATTATCAGCTAAGTTTAGATGCAGTATTTAGATGCCCAATAAATAACACAAGAAAAATATGCTTCACAGGAAAAGCCTGATCTAATAAAATTAAAATACCTGCAAGTACAATAAAAAGTTAAAGAAGAAATTACGCGTAAATTACGCACACAAGAGACGAAAGAAGAAAAACAGAAAAAGAAGAAAAGGAAAGGGAGGAAAGAATAGAAGAAATGAGGACTAGGCTAAAAACGGTAATGAGTGATACAACAAAAAAAAACACTGGGAACGTATAAATCAGAAAAAAATCCGAGTGGTTCGATAATAAATGCAGACAAGCAATTATCACAATGAACAGGGCACATAAAAAGTATATCGCCAAGCAAACCAAGGATAGGAAAGAAGCTTTCAGAGAAGAACGCCGCAAAGCAGACAAAATATGTAAACAAAAGAAAAGGAAGTACGAGAATGACCATTGACCATGTACTTAAAATGAAAGAACACTTTAAAGCAAACGAATGCAGAAATCTTAAATAACTTAGACAATGATATAAACCAAATACAAAAATTTGCATAAACGAAGAAAGTCAGATAATCAGTAATTTAGAAGGGAGTAGATCCTTAACTTGGGTGTGCCGTTGCGGTTGCCGCAAAGCAGGGATTGCCTGCTCTGGTGCCTGCGGCTGCCGCGGCTCATGTACGAACGGGGCCCCCATCGAAGACACCATAGATGATGATGAAAATTTAGATTTCGACGTATTAATTGTTTAATTAACTACGCAGTTACAGATGCAAGCAAAAATATGACTAATAGCTAGTAGTCTCCCAGAATTACAAGACATTATTGTAGAGCACAGCAAACGTTACGGACTGTTCATAACTATATATAACAGACTAGGAGTAAGTATGCAAGCTGTGGCAGGAGTACGTCAAAACACTTTTCGACGATGATAAACCTAAAATAACAATCAGCTCAACGCAATTTCACGTCACAGTACCAAACTTACTAAATCCGAACTATTAGACGCAATAAAGGTCTTAAAAAATAACAAAACACCAGGGTCGGACGATTTCTACGCAGAATATTTCAAGCAGATGCAGGAGGTAAACATACACGTAATTATAAGACCATGTCTACGATACCAGACAATTCTAAAGGACTTGCTAAAGTCCACGTTCACAATGCTCCGTAAAAAGCAGACAGAACCTAAATGTAAATATCATAGGCCAATCTCACTGATGAGCCTCGCTTAAAAAATATTCCTGCGCATCCTACATGTCAGGATATTTAAGAAATTTAAAGGGCTAAGTGGAGGCAGTTCGGATTTAAGAGCGGCACCAATGCGCGGGATGCAATATTTTGTCCAAACACATTACTATAAAACTGATATGACCTGTGATCCATTAATTACGCGATTACGTATCAATCACATACTTCTTATTGAATACCCATCACTATGTCATATGCATACGCTCCCTCGGATATTTCTATGTTTTCTAGATTTCTGTATCCTATTAGTAGTTTTTTACCTATTTATGTATTTTTTCATTATTTTGTCCATGTAAGTTATGAATAGTATTGGGCTTAGTCCCCCTCCTTGTGTTTGGAATTTTTCTGATTGTTGGTTGTTTGTTATTACTGTGTTCGTGTTGCTGTTGTATATTTCCTTTATAACTTTAATCAGTTTGTTGACTACTCCTCTCTTTTTTAGTATTTCCCATAATGTTTCTCTTTCTACTCGGTCGAACGCTTTTTCTAGGTCTATAAATCCTACGTACACATCATTTTTCTGTTGTCTTGCTTTTTCAATTTGTTGTATAGTGAATATATGGTCCTGTATACTTCCTTCCTTTCGGAATCCGCTTTGCAGTTTTTCTAGTGTTGGTTCTATGGTTTTCTTAAGTTTTTTATCTATAATTTGTTCGTATATTTTCATGTTTGTGTTTAGTAGCGTTATGTCCCTATAATGATCTGAAAATTGGTAAAAATGTAAACCGAACCACAATCAACAAGATAAGATACGCAGACGACACAGAAATCATAAAGCTTATGATTTTTTTTAAAACATCAAAGACCGGGTGCTCCACACATCAAACAAAAACGCGTAGAACGATTCATACTGGTATCTGGGTACCATAATGAATGATCGAAATGTTCCGAAGATTGAGATCTATGCTAGGATCGAACAAGCCCGCAGAATTTTCACCAGCGTGAGCAACCTCTTCACAAGTCGTGACCTTAATGAATAAAAATGAAATGAATCTGTATAGAAGAATGCTTCGCATTTGATGTAAGGACATGCGTACGAACGTGTATGTGCTGAGGACGATGGAGTAGTCTCGAGAGCTACTAAGCACTATCAAAGAAAAAAACTACAATATTTCGGACACATGATACGAGGCAAAAATTATGAGATGCTACGGTTGATCATCAAGGGAAAGGTTGACGGAAAGAGATCGGTGAGCAGGCATCAAAATTCGTGACTCAAACACCTTCTCAGATGGAATGAACGATCTTCAACCAAAATCTTTACGGCTGCAGTTTCCATAGTGAATATAGCCCATAAGATCGCCAACCTTCGGCGGTTAAAGAAGAAGAAGTGAAAATGGATTATCTCAGAAGGGCTTGGCGTATATCGAAACTAGAACACCTACAAAATAACGAATTTTAGCTGACGTTCAAACAAAATACACAGAACAACTACTCTCACGCGTGTTGTTTGGTGCCAGTATGGGTTTTCAATTCATCAAATGTTCTTTTAAAAGATGTCGAGCTTCCTGAGGATCTGCATTAGTTTATGATGTTGTACCTTATCAAAGGCTTTATTATAATCTATGAATCATAAACATAGGTTCTTTCTTTGGTGGTGGAAGTTTTGTCCCATTACTCGTGTTGCAACTATCGCTCCTCTCGTACCCATTCATTGTATGGGCCCGAATTGGTAAATTGTTTATTACACTTTCTGTATAGCCTTTATGTAGAATTTTCAAGAATAATTTTAAGAAATGACACATTAGACTGATAAGTCCCTGATCTTAGGATTTTTTCGTATTAGTTTTCTTTGGCAGTTAAATAAATTTAGGTGATAGCCATTGAGAACAGTAACGTCCAGTTTCATAAATTGAGTTGAAAATTTTATGCTTTTTTCTTCTAAAAGTTTAAGCAGTCTAATGGAATATCATCCGCTCATCTGTTGGCTTTAGGCTTTAGTAGATTAAATAGATTTTACTCTCTCCTCTTTGGTAATTGTCCACTTGTTGTTGTGCTCTGCTTTTTTTGTCGGCCTACCGTTTTCATTAAATTTAAAAAAGTTGTGTATATCTTTTTCATACTTTGCCATCAAGAACTATTTGGTTGTCTTCGTTTTTAACCAATCACAGATTTCCCTTTTTAAATATTCCAGCAATCTCCTTCAGTTTTTTGGGGAGATTAAAATCGTTATGTCGTATTTGCAGTTGTTCTATTTTCTCTCTTTACAGGGAGCGGAAAATTAATCCCTCTAACATACTCAAAAAAATTTAAAACATCTTGAGGTATACTAGAGTTTTTGAAAACAAAAATTGTCATTTCGAGCATTTTGAATTTAAAGTAGTTTAATCTTTTGCGATAAAAAATAAAAAAATAATTTTAAGTTTCTTGATTAGTACTTAGGTAATAAACAGTTTGTACTTGGGTTCATATTTTTTGTGGATGTAAAAAATTTATCTCATCTGCATACTTAAAAACCAAAATTTTCTAAAACGCCTTGACGTCACCAGAATATTCGGAATAAAAAAATTCTCAATGCGAGCGTTTTGAACTGAAAATAATTTTAAGTTTCTTGATTATTATAAAACAGTTAGTACTTAGGTTCAGATTTTTTGTGGATGTAAAAAATTTATCCTATCTACATACTTAAAAACCAAAATTTTTTAAAACGCCTTGACGTCACCAGAATATTCGGAACAAAAAAATTCTCAATTCGAGCGTTTTGAACTGAAAATAATTTTTAGTTTCTTGATTATTATAAAACAGTTAGTACTTAGGTTCATATTTTTTGTGGGTGTAAAAAATATATCTCATCTACATACTTAAAAACCAAAATTTTCTAAAACGCCTTGACGTCACCAAAATATTCGGAACGAAAAAATTCTCAATTCGAGCGTTTTGAACTGAAAATAATTTTAAGTTTCTTGATTATTATAAAACGGTTAGTACTTAGGTTCAGATTTTTTGTAGAAATTTACCATTCTTTACCACATTCAAAAATCAAAATTTCTTGACGTCGCAATAATTTTTGAAATCAAAAATTGTCAATGCTTCAACTGAAAATAATGTTTAGTGCAAAATTTTACAATAGTACAGGATTCTAGAATTTATTCCTTTTTAACATACTGAAAAATAAAATTTTTCCAAAACCCCTTGACGTCACTGTAATTTTTTAAATTAAAAATTGTCAATGCTTAAACTGAAAATAATTTTTTGGTTTGGTGAATAATTAAAAAATAAGGCAGGTTCTGAATTTTTTTCAGGGTAAATATTAAGAGATAAATATTTACCCTAAAAAAAATTCAGAACCTGACTTATTTTTTAATTATTCACCAAACCAAAAAAATATTTTCAGTTCAACATACTAAAAATCAAAAATTCCCAAACTACCTTGACGTTGGCAGAATTTTAGAAATCATAAATTGTCAATTTGAGCTTTTTGTGACTAATTTTAAATAAAAAAATTTCTGAATTTTTACTTTCCCTAGGGTTTCGAACCCAGGACTTTTGATCCTAAGCTTTGCGCCTTTAAAAAAAATTTAAGAAATTTATTTTATTTATTTTGTTAAATTGAAAACTATAGACTAATTCCTGTTTATTTTGAAAGTTTTGTGATAATTATACACAGAACGGACACGTTGAGGGTTAATGAAGTATGAAATTATATTACGGCTGTTGATTCTCAATTTACATTTCAATATAAATTAATTTAGTTTCGGTATATTTGCCATTGTTCCTTTAATTATACGCCCCGATATGCGAAAAGAAAAGTCGAAACTTTCTTGTGTTTTGAAATATTTTTTTACATTTCAATTGCACTGAGTAATCAAAAAATAATAATTTGAATTACCATAATGCGTGTAAAGTAATTATTGTAATTTTTTTATTTTCAATTAAAAGTAAAAAAAATTGGAGTCTTCTCTACTCGACTTTCCCGAAACGAAGAAATAAACTTTACGCAATAGAAAAAAATGTTTTAAATAAAAGTGGTTGCTATTTCGATTTTTAGTAACTTTACTATTATAATTAAACATCGAGCATACACGCAATGGGGTTTAAACATCAACTTTAAGAAAACAGAATATTTAGCAACCGGCACGGACGCTAAATTCCAGATACTTATAGATGACGATATAAAAATTAAACAGGTAGATAATTTTAGGTATCTGGGATGTATAATTACAAAGGACGGGATTGGAAAGGAGAAAGTGAGATATAAGATAGAGCAAAGTAAAAAAGTAGTTGGGTGTCTAAATTCAATTTGGTGGGACAAACACATTAGTAGAAGAGTAAAGAAGAAAATTGGAAGAACCATGGTGGAACCAATATTAACATATGGAACAGAAATTTGGACTCTTAATGCGGAAGAGAAAAGAAGAGTGAATGTCGTGGAGATGGACTATCTGAGACGTAGTGCCCGTAGATCGAGAATGGAAAG
>JARJDX010002624.1:0-11568 GCA_030264735.1 Gymnusa sp. GC000175
ACTCTTCCACGATTATTCTGACGATCAATCGACGATCTAAACGCACTTGATCTTGGATTCTGTTAACATTTTTACCGGTTCTTAAAGAAAAACCTGGGTTCTTGACAAAACACTGTCTACGTAGGTCTGGTGAAGTTTGGCAAAAGTATCCGTTGTATTCACAAGAGAAACTTGAATTTGGACCTACATCTCAGGATGTAACGTTCAATTGTCTTATACGGTATAAAGCGGGTGTGTCCAAACTTTTTGCCGTGAACGACAAATTGGGATTTTAATCCATTGCGGAGGGCCACGTAAATATGTGAATTAAAAAAATCTAATTTTTGGATATTTTGATCTCATATTTAATTGATATTTTCCGAGTTTTCTGCGGGTCAAACCTTTCATCAGATGTATAAAATTTATTGCTTAATAACATACGAAAACATGAAAATTTTCCAATGTGTCATTTATTGTCTAAAAATGTTTGTTTGGAAAATTTCTATTTTTGGACATTTTGATCTCAAATTAAATTAATATTTTCCGACTTTTCAGCGGGTTAAATTTAATAAAATTTTCATTAAATGTTTAAAATTTATTGCTTAATAACATACTAAAACATAAAAATTTTCCAATGTGTCATTTAATGTCCAAAACTGTTTGTTTGAAAAATTTCCATTTTTAGATATTTTGATCTCATATTTATTTGATACTTTATAGGTTTCCTGGGAGTCAAAATTTAAAATAATTTTTATCAAGTGTATAAAATTTATTGCCTAATAACATACTAAAACATGAAAATTTCCAATGTGTCATTTAATGTCCAAAAATGTTTGTTTGAAAAATTTCCATTTTTGGAAATTTTAATCTCATATTTAATTGATATTTTCCGAGTTTTCCGCGGGTCAAATTTATTACAATTTTCATCAAATGTATAAAATTTATTGCTTAATAACATACTAAAACATGAACATTTTCCAATGTGTCATTTAATGTCCAAAAATTTTTGTTTGAAAAATTTCCATTTTTGGAAATTTTAATCTCATATTTAATTGATATTTTCCGAGTTTTCCGCAGGTCAAATTTATTACAATTTTCATCAAATGAATAAAATTTATTGCTTAATAACATACTAAAACATAAACATTTTCCAATGTGTCATTTAATGTCCAAAAATGTTTGTTTGAAAAATTTCCATTTTTGGACTTTTTGATCTCATATTTAATTGATATTTTTCAAGTTTCCAGCGAGTCAAATTCAATACAAATTTTATTAAATGTATAAAATTTATTGCCTGATAACATAATAAAATATGAAAATTTTCCAATCTGTCATTTAATGTCTAAAAATGTTTGTTGAGGTTATATATTTTAAAGTCAAACGGATTTGCGAGGAAAAATCAGTATTTTTCAAAAATCTTTGCGGGCCGGATAAAATCACTTGCCGGACCGGGTTTCGCCCGCGGGCCCTATTTTGGACACCTCTGCTGTGGAGAATGGACAGGCCATTCACACACAAACACACACAGACATCATAACAAAAATGCACGATTATTATACTTTCCTCATTGGGGAAAGTAAAAAATCCTAGTAATTACATTAAAAAAAAAACAATAAAAAGTATAGAATAATATTACACCTAAACAGCACAGTGGCTTAGTGATAGAGCACGAGATTTTGGTTTAAAAGATTTCAGGTTCGATCCACAGACACTGAAGTGTCAGTTATCATTGTGGTATAAATATGTGGGTGTCAGAGTGTTAGTACTCTAGATTCTAGAGTAAAGTCCCCTCATTTTAATTATAAAAATTGTAATGTATAATATTATTTTTAAAACAACAAATTTGCGACGCGATTGTATTTCCTAAGAAATTGTATGCATAATATATATCACATACATATTTTATTAGCAATATTTTATTTATAAACGCAATTTTCTTCCAACTCTCAACTGCTAATTTATGTATACATAGTATTTTATTTATCTGAATAAAGTATGACGACTATAGTTGTCTAGAATGCGCTTACATATATTATTTTAATATTAAATAATAATTAATGTAATACATTACATTGTAAAACACAACAAGTTCAAAGAACTAAACTTTAATAATGAAACATAAATATTTTTTTGTTGATTTTACAACTTACTGTAAATGTTTAAGCAAGAACTTGACGCGCGTTTTATGTGAAATTTAATTTTAAAATTATAAAATGTTTTAAAACGAACTTCCTATTTTGTAAATATGTTCATTTACACACCTTTTATTTAAAAAATAAATAAATAAATATATTATATACAGGGTGAGAAAAATGTACTTCCGGTTTAACCGGAAGTGCCTATACATTTACCGGTCAAAAACTGGATTTAATTTTATTTGTTTGCTAATTAAACGAAAACTGTAGCAATAGCAGGAAGTTTAAGCATTTTAAAAAGGGTATAGAGGAGAATTTATCAACAATTTTAGTAACGCGGAACAGTTTGTGATACTCAAATGTTACTAAATTTATAACAATAAAAGGGATTTTCATCCCCTATTAACATTAATTTGGAAATTCTAGATTTTTATATTGGGACGCGCAACGTCCACTCATATTTATTCTCAAGTTATTACAAACCTGAAATATAAATTTTGTTCATATTTTTTCGTCCTTTCCTTAAGCATTTTTAAGATCCGGCACTACCCATAACTCGCCTCCTTTACGCGACTTCCTAATTCTTCACGTAGCTGTAAGTTTTTTCCGGGCGACAAGTACCCTCACCACGCCGCTGCTAGTTACTAAGTAACACTAAGTAACTAGATTAGATTAGACAGGGACGACAGGCTTTCAGCTCTGCGACCTAATAACATCTTTTGTACCAACGTTTTAAAAATAATTTTCTTTTGAATGTTTAAAAAAATTAAAAAAACAAATTTTCATAAATTTTATTATTAATATTAAAAAAAAAAACAACAATAATGAATTATTAATGTAGAAATGTAAACGAAAAAAAGTTTTCAGTCATTAACTATCTATCACAACATAAACCGCAGCAGCATCTTAGTGTACCAAAAACTTTCACTGTTGTCGCAAAGACACGTTTTGCTAGTGGTTCAGTGGTGGGACAACACAACAAAAACTATTCCCTCCAAAACGAAATTACCTCCAATTCACTCAACTTTGGAACTCATGAACTCAGTTTATAACGTAAAGTACACCAACATTGCATAGACTAACGCGTGTTGAGCGCACATTGAACCAAAATTATTATAACTGTAGCCGAAAATTTAAATTAACGCGCGCGCGCGCGCGTTCAATTAAAGAAAGTTAACACACGGAATTGTTCTCTAAGGTCGGTTTGTTAATAACCTTGTGTTTTACTGAACAAGGCGCGCGCGCGTTTTTAATTCCGCCTTTTTTTTATCTGTTTCCTTCACTGCGCTATCTCTAAAAATGGTTCTTTGCTGTACAAATACACGTTAATTAATTTCTTATTTATATTATTAAATTCAACACCATAAAGACTGAAGAAGAAACATGTATGCAGCTGAGAGTGTTTTACTCAGAGTTTCCATTGTTTTGGGAATGGTTGCTGCTGTTGTTACTATTTTATATTTTTCACCTATGCCAAGTAAGTACATAAAAATTTATATTTCATACATAAATACATATAATTTACACAACACGTACATTAAAAAGTATAATTTTATGCATTTGTTGTGAAATATTTATAAAAAAAAATTGCAGTTTGCAACTGACCCTCATAGTTAGGTATTTTCATTTAAATTTAAGCAAAATAATAAAAATTTTCATGAAAATAATTTAAATATAGTCAAAATATTTAACATTTTACAAAATTTTTAACGAAATTTCATTTAAATTCGTTCAAAGTATTGGAAATTTTTGGGAAAAGCATAGAAATTTGTTGAAATTTTTTTAAAAATCATTGAAATTATAATGAAATCACTTAAATGTAAGAGAAAACTATCTATATTTTCATTGAAATCTTTAAAATTTTAGGAAAATCACTCAAATTCGAACAAAATAATCAAAATTTTCATAAAAATCTTGAATCAAATTCAACAAAATTGGAAAAAAAATATTAAACTTTAATAAAAAGCGTTGAAATTTCCATTAAAATCATTGAAAATATGTCAAAAAAATTTTTGTCGAAAATCATTCCAATTCGATCAAAATATTCGAAATTTTTATGAAAAGCATCAAAATCTAGACCAAATTTATTGAACTTTTTATAAAAATTATTGAAATTTTATTGAAATTATTTAAATGTAAGAAAAAATCTATATTTTCATTGAAATTATTAAAATTTTAGGAAAATCACTTAAATTCGAACAAAATAATCAAAATTTTTAGAAAATCATTGAATCAAATTCAACAAAATTGGGAAAAAAATATTAAACTTTGATAAAAAATGTCGAAAGTTTCATTTAAATTATTGAAATTATCTCAAAAATAATGAATGAATTAAATTTTGACAAAAATAACTCAAAATTGATCAAAATCAATAAAAAATTTTTACGAAAATCACTCTGATTTGAACAATATTTGTAGCAAATTCATAGAAAATTTAATTTTAAGCAAAATAATTTTAACCAAAATCATCAAAAATTTCGACAAAAAATACTAAAAGTTGATAAAAAATTGAAAATTTTGCAAAAAATAATAAATTTTTTACCAAATTTAACATAGTTTGTATAAATATCAATGAAATTTAAATAAATAAAATGGAGGTGAGGTCAACACACGACTTTCGTTTGCGAATTTAAGACATTTCCGTTACCCTTGAGAGAAACATAACTATATTTCATTAATTGGCAGTATGTCTCTTCATTTTGTTAAAATGTATGTTGGCAATACTTCCACTTGTAACATCTTTTACTTTTAACCGATGAATAACAATATTTCATTAATTGTTGGCTAATTATACTGACGAAATATGTCTGCAACTTAATGGAAATAATTTCACTCACAATGTTGCTTAGCAATAAAAAATATTAAGATTTGAAAAAACGATTAAAGTAAAGTTTGCTGCAAATTCAACATTTTTGTACTCCATTTACATGCCAAATTCACTGTGGCATGTAAAATGCGCTGAAGACTGACATTGATAAATGAGAAAGAAAATAAATGGTGCGGTGCGACGCTCCTCAATGTGATTGTCCCCACTTTTAGGTAAGAAACACGTATCCACGAGTTAGAAGCCACAGTGAACTTGGCAAGCTGTAGTTCTAGGAGCATTGTGAGGTTTTCCTTCAAGTAGGCTGATAACGTTTCCTATGAACCCCTTCTCTTTTACCCGAGCACTGTTGACCTACTCAATCCAATCAAAAATGACCACAGGTAGAGTTGAATTTTATTTTTGTTTTAAATTTTTGTTTTAACTTTCATACCATAACTTTAGCGCAGTATTAATTTTACTTAAGTAAAGTTGTCACAACAATAGAATCAAAATGTCTTTTTTATAAATTACGGCATTAAATTGCTTTGACTTTAAATTTTTTATTGTTTTACTTACTTAATTATTTTAAGTGGTAGACATGAGTTCAATTAACGTTGTAAAAACAATTTACGAAATGAATAGTTTTTGTGCTTAAAATTTGTAAAAAAGTGTCGAGTTTCATTTTTTTTTAATTAAGTAAGTTTAAAAAATTACGCAATGATAAACGATGGAATTAGAAAGTAAAAAATGTTAACAAAGCAAGTTTTATGTAATGTCTATAAAAATGTTTCACCAACATACAGAGACTCCTCAGTTAACGACGTACCTTTTTTACATCTAACTTATAATTTAAGTGGTGGTACGACAACAAACAGATAATCAAGTGGTCAACGGTTCAAAGACCAATAATACGCCTCCAATACCTGGGCTTCCCGCTCAGGTGTGCTTGCAGACATTAAAGATCTCGCGTGTCTTATTATAAAATCACAATCTCTAGGTTAATTGCACAATTTATTCGCAAGTATTAGTTACAGATACAATCCTAATCACCATAAACAATATTAAAACCTACTTAAGCCACCTCTGGCTCTTTGAAATTATTCAAATATTTTATTTTTCTTTTCCATCTTTTATATTGCCTCTATTATAATTTTAGTTTTACATTCGACAGATATAATAAATACGTAAAATATTCATTAATTAAATAATTTATTATACACGCGATAAGGAAATGAATATTTATTTAAAACAATGCAATAAAATGAAGCAATAAATTTTTAAGAGCAATAGACCATTATACGAACGTACTTGTGTAGTGAAGCCTTGCATAATTTCTATTCGTAATATATTTAAAAATATTTCATGTGCAGTTTAAATTTTTAAAATAAATAATACAAAATTAACATTTTGTATGCCGAAGAGGTATATTTACGCCTTTCGTATATTTTTATAAATTTTTTAGATAATTAATACAATATTAATATTTTGAGTGCCAAAGACGAATATTTACGCCTTTCGTATATTTTCATAAATTTGAAAGAGCGTATATATCCGCCCTACGTACATATTCATAAATATAAAGAAGCGTATATATCCGCCCCAAGTACATATTCATAAATATGAGGGAGCGCATATATCCGCCCTAAGTACATATTCATAAATATGAGGGAGCGTATATATCCGCCGTTCGTACATATGCCTCTCTTAGAAGATCCTGTTCGAGGTGGACTTCAACAGCGATTTTTTGATGTATAATTTAAATTAATTATGCATAATTTTCAGCAATTATGCATAATTTACATCAAATATCCATAATTTTCAGCAAGTAAAATAAGTTTTAATTATAAAAAAATTGGTAAATGGGCACAATTGCCAGCAAATGTATATAATTTGTAGCACATATGTTACATTTTGTTAGCAGTTATTTATAATTTTGCATAATTATTCATAAATTTTAGCATTTATGAATAATTTAAAGTAATTATGCACAATTTTCAACAATTATAAATACTTTATAGCAATTATGGACAATTTTCAGCATTATGAATAATTTTCAGAAATTATGAATAATTTTCAGCAATTATGCATAATTTACATCAATTATCCATAATTTCCAGCAAGTAAAATATATTTTAATTATAAAAAATTGGTAAATGGGTATAATTGCTTGCAAATGTACATAATTTGTAGCAAATATGTTACATTTTGTTAGCAATTATTCATAATTTTGCATAATTTTTCATAATTTTTAGCATTTATGAATAATTTAAAGCCTTTATGCACAATTTTCAACAATTATAAATACTTTTTAGAAATTATGGATAATTTTCAGGATTATGCATAATTTTCAGCAATTATGAATAAATTTCAGCAATTATGAATAATTTACATCAATTATCCAAAATTTTCAGCAAGAAAAAAAAATTTTAATTAAAAAAATTAGTCAATGAGCATAATTGCTAGCAAATGTACGTAATGAGTAGCAAATATGTTACATTTTGTTAGCAATTATCATAATTTTGCATAATTATTTATAATTTTTAGCATTTATAAATAATTTAAAGCATTTATGCAATAACAATTATAAATACCTTTTAACAATTATGGATAATTTTTAGCATTATGCACAATTTTCAGCAATTATGAATAGTTCTCAGCAATTATGAATAATTTTCAGCAATTATGCATAATTTACATCAATTATCCATTATTTCCAGCAAGTAAAATAAATTTTATTTATAAAAAAAATTGGTTAATGGGCATAATTGCTAGCAAATGTACATAATTAGTAGCAAATATGTTACATTATTCACAATTTTGCATAATTATTCATAATTTTTAGCATTTATGAATAATTTAAAGCATTTATGAATAATTTAAAGCATTTATGCACAATTTTCAACAATTATAAATACCTTTTAGCAATATGGATAATTTTTAGCAATTATGGATAATTTTTAGCAATTATGGATAATTTTTAGGATTATGCATAATTTTCAGCAATTATGAATAATTTTCAGCAATTATGCATAATTTTCAGCAATTACGCATAATTTATAACAAGTATCTAATCTTTAAAATTTATGCTTAATTACCAGCGAATATGCATAATTACGAGCGAATATACAAAATTATCAGCGAATATGCATAATTACAAGCAATTATGTATAATTTCCCTTATTTATGCTAATTTTTTTTTGCAATTATGCATAATTTTCAGCAATTATCCACAATTTTCAACAATTAAAATAAATTTTATTTTAAACAAATTCTACTTCTTCGTTTAAAAATATTTTAAAAGTTTTACAGTGCACAATTTAATAAACTTTACTTTCATTATTATTATTATTAATATTTATTTAATATAATAATTATTTGATTACGCAACGATTCAATATGTAAGAAAATAATTTCTATTTATTATATATAGAAAATAGATCAAGAAACCATTTCCTATTCCGTAATTTTATAAATATTATATTATAAATAATAATTGGTTAATTAATTGATGCAAATAAATAACCTCTTAATCGGATATTGATTGGACAAATAAATTACAACGCAACAGTGACGTTATAGGTGCAAAAAAATATCTTCTTTGAATTGAACGCATTGCTTTTGAGAAAGTGCAATCAAGTTGAGGAAGTTGGGTTAGAATTCGAAATTTATTTTATACAGATCGGTGCCATTCCAGATGACAACATATTTATGTAACTTGAATAACAATTATGAATCTAGGGAATAGTTTATGCATGGATGAACTTCGATAAATAACCTACTACATGTAGATTAATTAAACCACATATTTTATTAATTTATAAAATTACCATTTAAAACGTTGTAATAAAAGGTAAAAATAAATGATAAAAAGTAATAATAACTTCAATAAATTTTCAAAGTTTAAACCATTTTTAAAAATTTAAAAATTTTGATCTATTTTCATGTCTTATACACAAATTATAAATAATATATACTTTTTGTCATGTAAAATTATACATAATTGCTGGTGATTGTACATAATTGCCGGTGATTCTATATAATTACCAATTATAAAATATTAAAAATAAAAATATAAATATATGTAGCACGTATTAATTTTTTTTAATACATATAATATTTTGTAACGATTTTTTTTGGTAATTATGTATAATTTTTTAAATGGCGAAAATTATAAAAAGAATTACCAAAAGAAGCATTTGTTGAAGGTAAATTTGTTATTATTAAAATTTTTTTGCAATAATTTATAATTTCTTGCAATTACTTAGAATATCCGGTAATTATGTATAATTTTAAATAGGGAAAAATAATAAAAATAAACACTATTTCACAAGATGTATTTGTTAAAGCCAAATTTAATAATTATAAAACTTTAGTCTTTCAATAATTACGTATAATCTCCGGCAAAAATGTATAATTTTAAATAGCGAAGAGCAAAAGAATAAAATTTTTACCACATGCAATTTTAATTCCATATTTTTATTAATAAAATATTCGGCAATAATTTATAATCTTTTACCATTACGTATAATCTCCAGCAGTTATGCATAATTAAAAACAGCAGAAATTAATTTTGGGAAAATTTGTTTTTTCCAAAAATATTTCTCGCCATTTAGAATTAGTTATTACTTTACTTAAATTTTACTTAATACTAATAAATTATGCATAATCTCCGGTATGCTTTATTTCTGGTAATTATGTATAATCTCCTAAAAAATTGTATTATTACTAGAGAATATGCTTATTAAGATTAAAATTATGACCCTGTGAGTTTTATTGTTACAAAAATTATTTTTTTTAAAAAAATATTTCAATTGTTCTGAATAATTGAATATTTAAAAAAATTAGGTCATTGAGGATGTAAATTAAAGCCAAATAAGTGGATTAAATTACATCGTGTTACGTTGCTTCCAGTAATTAGAAGTTAAAATGAAAATCGGAAATCAAACAAAAACTCAGGATGGAATTAACACTCTTCAACCATCATCGATATTTATTTTCATTTAAAATTTAACAATTTCCTGCTAAACCACGTATATACCTTTTCTTAAACTTTCTCTTCGCCGCGCAAATTTCTTCTCATCACAACGATACTAGTTATGGATAAAAACGGTCGAACTTTCTTCTTGTTTGTAGTGTAGGATAATTACATTCGGTACACAACAATGTTACAATGCCTTCGCAAATAATATGCATAATAAAATCTGATTGAAAGTGAAATGAAGATTTTATAGTTTACCATTAAGAAAATAACTTTTACGATTTATAATTAAAACTCATGTAATTATTGACAATCGTTAAAAATTGCTAGATGTCTTTGCTAATCGTAGAAATTTTCGTTGAAAATTGTTGCAAATGGTTGAATTTTGTTGCTATATCAGCAAATAGTTAAATTTTGTTGCTAAAAGTTTAAATCGTTGATTTTTATTACAAACCGTCGTTAATTTTGTTGCTAATTGTCAAATTTTCGTGTTAAAAAATCGTTTTTTATCGGAAATTATCAAATTTTTTGTTGGTCGTTAAAAATTGTTGAATTTTTTTTGAAAATTATTGAACATTTGGTTTCATTTAACTTTGCATGCGTATAAAATTTTGTTACCTTTGTTCATTTCGTTCATTTCGTCATAGCCAATAGTTAAAACACGGGTGTAGTAAACGAATTTGAGGGCTGCAAATTGGAAATATTGGGCGTTTGAAGCAAAATGTAATGTTTTTTAAATATAAAAAATTGACGAGTCCCATAGCCACTTTTTTTTCAACTCAGTCGAAAAATGTTTAAATAATGATTGATTTTTATTTTTTGCAGATGAATTTTTTAACAGTTGCGATCGACCCTGTCACGAAATCGATTGGCCTATGATTTGCAGAGTAAAATTAACCATAGATTCGTATAAAAGTGTAAATTGGTAAGTTTTATAAAACAATAATTCAAATTTTTAAAATATTTTTGCTAAACCTTTCGATTCAAAGCTTAATCTTTCACCAATTGATAAAATAATTAATGATCAATAAAATAATGGATAACCCACAAAACAACGTGATTGATAAAATTATAAATGGTTGGTAAAATACTGAATGACCGATAAAATAATGAATGATTGATAAAATAATGAATGATTGATAAAATAATGAGTGATCGATAAAATAATGAATGATCGATAAAATCTAACCTAACCCAACAGTACGATTCTATGTTTAATCCTTTAATTTTCTGCTTAATTGATTAATAAAATAATGTATGAACATTAAAATAACATATGATCGATATAATAATAAATGATCGGTAAAATAATTAATGATTAATAAATTAATATTGGTTTTATAAAATTTGTTTATTTTCTTTATTTTTGTTTAATTTGCAGGAAAGATTGTGAAAACACCAATGAAACAAACTGTGATAATACGGTAGTACCAGGAGGTATAAGTAAATTTTTATCGATGAATAATTTACTCCCTGGACCGTCGATACAAGTGTGTCAAAATGACGTTTTAATAGTGGATGTGGTGAATAAACTAGCAGGTCATGGAATGACTATTCATTGGAGAGGTCAGCCACAAACCGAGTCGCCTTACATGGATGGCGCACCTATGATAACGCAATGCCCGGTTAATAGCTACACCACGTTTCAGTATAAATTCAGAGCGTCATCA